>JALBCR010001533.1:0-271981 GCA_030710515.1 Abscondita cerata | reverse complement strand
TGTTGTACTTCGTTCAGTTACGTATTGCTAAATGTGGAGACATTTTAAGACATAATTTTTAGTGAAATTTGTGAAAATTTAAAACATCTTTTGTTGCTAAAATTTAAAGTCACGTCACCATTACTTTTTAAAATAAAATTTTAATTTAGATATTACTTATGGTTACTACAAAAAATCAAAAACCGTCTCTCATATAGTAGCACATTGACTAATTTTATGTAAAATGCATTAATGTTGCAGTCTCTTGGTCTCTTCAGTTTCCTTTTTTATATATTAGTAATAATATTTTTTATCTCCACATTTTTCAGTAATTTTTCTCCCTGCCAACTCTTATTAAAACTTTCGTAATTGCTCGTAGTCCATTTAACACCTAATTTTGACCAAATCTGTCCTCATTCCATCTTGTCTTTTTTTTAGTATTTCCACTGCCTGTATAACATACTGTACATTTATTACTTCCTTGTTTTTATGTTCTTAGTTCTTTCCTGTCATGACTACTATATTTTCTTCTTCTTCTTCTGCTTCTTGGAATTTTTTTATTATTGACATATGCTCAAAATATACTTTCCATTTATTTATGATGACTTTTTTATTTGTTCTAAAGTGTGATATTAGTTTTCCGTTCTGTTACTGAAATACTCCTTCCAGTTTTGGTTCTTGTCTTTTATTTTCTTTGCTCCACCACTTTGTTTCTTGCTCACTATTATTTTGGTCATGCTGCATACCTTTTTTGCGATTGGCAGCAGTATTTCTTTAGCACATTTTTATGTCTATTCTGTAATATTAAATTTATATTTTATGTGCTATTTCACTCATATATTGTAGATTAATTCTGCCGTGCCATCATCTCTAGTTTTTTTTTTTAATTTGTATTGGATTTTTTCTTGACCTACTTTCATTTATGACATCATCATTAAGTAATAATCCGGGTTCATTTCCCACCCTTTTTGTAATTTTGGGTTTCTAATTTTTTTAATAGGTTTTATTAACTATTATATATTCTGTTATAAATTTTTTTCACCCATTTCTTTTAAAGTATAGTTACTAGATATAGTAAATATCTTTGTTTTTTGGAAATAATTAGATTATTTATTGCGCAAAAGTCTATCAGCATTTTGCCGTTGATATTTCTAATGTTTTCACCATCTCTATATTTTTTGATTAATTTTCTTTTACTATTGTTCTTAGAATTTGTCCTAATTTCGTGCTCCTTGTTCTCACCTGATCCACATACCACTTTTTGTATTTGTTTCTGTTTGTTTTTCCATTTCTATTTCTATCTTCAATACTCTCGTCTTTATTATTTGTTTCGCTCTTTTAATTTTATTTCTCTGATTTTTTCTTTAGTTATGCCCTGGATATCTAGTCTTGCCTTTCTGTATTTTTTACATGTTAAACTTTACAATGTCCTTGTTTCTTTTTCCTTTCTGTTTTTGGTTTAAGTAATTTTTGTTGTTGCGTTTATTATTTTTGTTTTTGGTGTCTTTTATCATTGTCATGTTTGAAGACTCAAGAACATTTTAGATGAGATGTGGCGTAAGCTTCACCTACATGTTGAGAGCTCTGAATAAACACACCCTACTAGAAACTATAATATTGAGCGCAAAAACTGTCGACGACACTAGTGGATTGACTGCTTCCCAACGACAGTCGTTCAAGACCACGACACCGTAGCGATAATGTTTCTTTTCCTTCTTGACGATAACGATACGATAACAACACGGTGAAAATATGATAATAATTTGTTGTCCGTTTCAATACAGTGCCGACCAACAACAGTCAGGAGAGGTCATGGGAGGATAATGAGTAGTGATGCTTTGAAACGGATTTAAATTGGGCGCCACCTACGTTCTTGGTAAGTCGTCCTTAGCAGTAGAATCACAGGATCAAGAAATAAACAAACAAAATCTAACAATAAACGAAGCAAAGGTAATAGCCCACTAAATCAATGGAAGTTTAAAAGAAGGAAAAGGAAGGAAAACTCGACACCATAACTATAATGAGTACAAGAAAACACAAGAAAAGAAATAAAATCTTTTGTTTTACTTTTTGTATTATAAATTTTTAAGTTTGTAGAAAAGAATTTAATTTAATTTGAATTAAGTAAAATATTTGATATGTTTATGTAAACTAATGTAGTATAATAATCGGTCCTACATCGTACGCGGTTTTTTTTGATAATATATACAGTGTGTCCATTTAGTGTGTAATTGTGTGATTATGGGTTTTTAGACAACTTGTTTGAAAAGTGTGAGCAGGCTTTCCAAACAGCCTACAAGTTGCACATTTTAATAATATGTTCATATACACAAGGTGATTCAAAAAACTTAGTCAACTAAAGTTAATTTTTTTAAAGGAATACCTTGTATATTTTGCACCTTTAAATAACTCGTAAAATTCTGCGTTTATTTGACCCGTAATTCATATCCTTAGCTTCAGTGGTTTTCAAATTATGAGCATTATTTCAAAATTTTAATAGATGTATGGTATCAAAGAAATTAGTGTACCGTGGAAGTTATTGTAGAGATAAAAATTATTTTGTAAGGGTGTTAAAGTTTGAATACGACATCTCGATGCCCGAAAATATAGTACAAAGCGTCCGAAAATTTTGGTTCAAACTTTGACATCACAAATACCTGTAAACTCAAATTTCAAATGGAAACCACTATTTTTTATGTCACTAGAGAGAATTATTCTTCGAAAATCAATGGGAATGAATCTAACATGTAGTATGCTTGATATAAGCAGTTTTTGATTTATTCGAAAAAGTCTAATTTTTTTTGTAAAGTAGACTACGAAGATTGGGATAACGAGTTTCTTACGTTTAAATTGTTTCTGTGATCTTCTAATGAGTGCTTTTCTAGCTGAATAAAAATTCTTGCATGTGGTACGAATAAACGTATGAATATATAAATGGACGGCTTGATGCAGGTTTGCATGTTGACCTTTTCATGCACCTCGTGTGTCGCTGGTTTAGTATTTTAGTTTCTTGTAATTTTATTCTATATTGTGGTCTTTCTGTTCTTTGTTATATTACTCCATCGAAGACATTTGACAAAAATTTGCGTTAAAACGAGAACGGAATAAATGCCTACTTAACAAAAACTTACCAATTAGGAGTGATATTGAGAACCCTCTAGCTAAAAGACTAAAATTTCAAAGTTCTGTATAGTTGTAAGCCTACTTAACTACGGCTTTTTCTAAAGTTGAAGAGTGGAAAAAATTATGGTCTGGAGTTGATGTTTTCAATAAACATCTCATTGATGATCCAACAATAAAAATCCCGGGTTTTGATCAAAAAAGAAAAATTTTTGTCAAAAGCAAATCGCATAAGAACAGGTAATTCAAAATTCAACTCTATGTACAGGTGCGCCATCTAGACAAGACCTATTAAAATGTTCAATAACTCCGCGATTTTTGAGCCGATTTTAACAAGTCAGCCAGATTCATAAACGTCAGTCTATGCGATTTTAGACATGGATCGACTCACAGCAAAAAATTGGGCTAAAATTGTAGCGCTGTATATCGAAAGCAATCGTTCAATTGTGAAAACTGTGCGTCCCTATTGTAAGAAATATGGGAGACATTCGTCACCTTCCGCTAAAACAATTCGTACTTTGGTAAAAAATTTCTTTGAACACGGGTCGGTACTACTAGCAAACCGAAGACTATTGAACAACTAAAAGCTAATATTGTTACGATTTCATTTTTTGTATGGAACACTATTTATTTGCATCTACATTTTTATTATTAATGTTTTAGAACCAGTACGGTCCTCTATGTATTTAGTTTGGTATTGTATCCAGTTAACATAAGCGCACATTGATATTTATAATTTTGTATTACTTTTTGTATTAGAATTTTGTTTGACGCATTACTTAATTTTGTTTAATTGGGTTCCCGATTGCTTCGGGTTAACTCATTAATTTAATTTTGATTGTTTCTGGCCTTGATTTTCCATCTTGTTGCTAAATAATATTCGGCGCCGCTAACCTATTTTCAAATTGCTCAAGGTGATACCATTTACGCAGGTACGATTGAACTTTAAATAATTTCTTTTTGTTCAGTGATAAGCAACTAGGAACTGGTATAAGGTGCATTCTGTGGCGTGGACATTTTTCCTGTTTGTAAAATTTTGGGAATCATCCGTAGGGATAATTTAGTGAGCCAGAATATTAAGGATTGCGGAAAAGATTTATCTTTTCGGTTTCCAATACCCGTTTTTGGGGATTTTCAGCACCGTTCCATCTGGTTGATCTGCATTTATTATGCATGCAGTTCAATAATTTAAGGTAAATAATTTAAGTTAGGTCATTTGAAGTATTATCGTTACCACATAATTTTTTATAGGTTTTTTGTTCCCGCATAGTAAGCTACAGAGTACGACAAAACAAAATTAAAACCATTCACAATCGTCGTTTGGATTAAACCCTCCTGCACACGTTCCGAGGTATTTTATAAGTTATTTTATTTGCTAGGGTGTAAATATCTTACATTTTTAGGGTTTCTTTTGTCTTCCCTCCCTGGAAGTTTATCAACAGATAACTTATTAGTAATTAAGAGCGCTGTCGTTTACGCAGAACCCGGCAATTAAGCAAAGTGGAAAGTTTCGATTACCAATCTACACAAAGGTCAGATACCTATTATCTTATGTATAGTGTGCACGTTTATGTATATATATTATCTCAGTATTTGTCATTATTTTGGTTTTCGGATCTGAACAAATGCAATATCTGCATTGCACGTAAATATATTGGTCAGTTATATCAACTTGACATTGTTTTAATCAAACACCTACGGATATATGTGTATGTTCAGATTTTTCTGTTATGCAACAATCTACGCTACCATTAAGTTATTATCTAAGGTTTGTACTATCTAAGGTAGTATAAGAAAGAACTCAATTGTTGTCTAAATGTTTTTTGGCCAAGAACAATTTAGATTGCGTTTTATTTAACGCCATTTTTCGTAATGTTTACGGTCAATACAAGATGCACGCAAGTACGTAACCGTATTTTAGTAGTTTTTTTAAGTTACCAAATTTATTGGGAGTGTTTATTATATAAATAAAAATTACTTGGCGCCCCACAATTTATGTGATCATTTTTTACCCAGGACCCCTTTCCACTGTATCAAAGCTGGTCGTGAATTAAACACTCTCCCCATTGTCAGCCGTGTTATTGAGTGAGATCTGACAATATCAAAACGGAAATTGCTGCTACTACGAAATGTTGTCAAATACAATACGAAATGCCCAAAAAAGGGCCGCTTTTTGTGTTTCTAATGAAGGCAGTCATTTGATCGATATTGTATTCTGAGTGAATTGTCAATAAATGGCATTCTATACCCTAAATGAATCTTGTTTATTTTCCAAAATCGGCTGAAAAATGGCGGAGTTATTAAACATTTCAGTAGGTCTTGTCTAGATGGCGCACCCGTTAGTTTAAGTAAGACGCGACTTCTAATCCAAATTGTAAATGTGGAATCAAACCAGAAACCGTTGCACATGTTGTGAAGGATTGTCAATTAACAAAGTTTAAAGGATGGTTTGTAAACATTCATAATTTAAATTATGGCTTACTAATCTGAAGGACATTTGAAGTTAAACAATATTTTGTATTATTTGACCTGATTATTTGTTTTTCCATTATTTTGTTTGATATTTCTTTAACCTGGTATTTTTTGTCATTATCGTGACTGGCGCTTGGACCGGTTCATTATATGTCGCCATGCATAGCTGTGCTGTTATTTTTTATGTTCTTATTTGCGTTCTATTATGTTTACACACTTAATTAATATTATTACACATGAATACTAAGGTGGGTAAGGGTTGGCATGTTAGCATAGTTTTGCCAAGACGAAACAATCAACAATTGGCAACTTTCCACTCTAAGATGCAACTATGCTTGCAGTTTTGAAAACTTCTCGCGCCATTCTAATTTTAGATTGCTAATCGATTTAGGAATTTTATTTTCTAATTGATAACCGATGTTAGTTTCTGTGATTGATTCTTCTTGTGGCTGACGCTATTGTTACTTAACAAAAAACCTCATTGTATATTGCCAGTTATTCTAGTGCACTCGAGAATTTTTGGGGTCGATTTCCTTAAAATAGACAACATCCAGTGACGGACGACTTAAATTGATACTTGAGCACTCCCATACAAGGAAAATTTGTGAACTTTTTGGCGAAACCTATGCAGGTTTTTTCTTTTTTCTCTTGATTCCTCTTCTTTGTTGACCTTCTTATTATCTTACTTCGACGTAGTCAATGTTCTCTTCAGCTGCTCGAAATCTTCATTCTTGTGCGGTTACTGCGTTGTCATGGACAACGACTACTGGTCAAACGGCCGAACCTTAAATACCACCTGGACTGCTATCGGTGGATACTCGTTGAAGAGACGATTAAGATTCAACTACTCTGGAGGTCGTCACCGATTCACAAACAACCGTACTACGTTGGGGGGCTGCCAACATACAGGTCTGCTCTTTTATGTTATTATCCCGCAAGTGTCGCATCTCTGAAATTAAGACTTTAAACACTAGCACTTGTGCGTGTTAATACTAACGTGTCATGTGAGTCAGCACATAGCGATTTTGCGTGTTAAACTTTTTTATTCGTTATTATTGTGCCTTACGCGTAATTAGTCTCGTGTGTCGTCTGCCTTCAGCTAATTTTCTGTATGCGTCTTGTAAAAGTATATTGTTCGAGAACATCTCTTTAGGGTTTTTATTATTTCGGTACACATTTGGTGCTGGATCCACCGTGAATGCTGTCCCTAAATATTCCTAAACTAATTAAAAGCTACGATCGTGTCTTATAAAGCTAACTACTTACATAACTCATTGGCACGTAATTTTTGTATTCTACATATGTGCAATATTGTTGACCATTTATAGGTTATTAAATTCATGAGCGTACTTTGCATATACAAATGAATTACACGAATTAAACAGTGGCGTCCTGCATGTAATTTGACAGATTACTGGAAATTTTGTGTAATAATTACTGTGGTATTTACTTGTCTTTTAGCTTACATTGTTTCTTTTCTTGCTTAACGTTTCGCCCCTAACAAATAGGGAGTAAAACTGCCTTTTGGGTAATGTTATCAAGGAAAAGATTGACATAAGAAACTGTTATTCCAATTCTCGTAGTCTACTCTACAAAGAAAGTTGGATTTTTGAATAAATCAAATACTGCTTACTTTAGGTATAGGATATGTTACATACTTTCCCATTGATTTTGGAAGGAGAATTCGCTAGTGACATAAAAAATGGTGGTTTCCATTTGAAAACATTAAGTGTATAGGTACTTGTGATGCCAAAGTTTGAACCAAATTTTTCGGACGTTCTGTACAATATTTTCGGGCACAGAGAATGGTTCTTAACAATAACTTCCACGGTAGACTAATTTCTTTGGTACCGTACATCTATTAAAAATTTTGAAATAATTTAAACCGCTAAAGATAGGCACATAAATTACGGGTCAAATGTACTCAAAATTTTACGAGTTATTCAGCGGTGCAAAAATATACAAGGTGTTTCGTTTAAAAAAAAATCAATTTTGGTTAGCTACCTTTTTCTGAATCACTCTGTATGTGTAACTTTTTGTCTATTTAGAAAGCATGTTCATACTTTTTCGGACAAGTAGTCTGGGGGCCCATAATCAGACAATTACACACTAAATGAACACACTGTATATATAATTATAGTTAAACTACCGCACCTAATTTAAATTTTGTAGTATATACTTTCGTTTATGGTACGAAATAATTAATTTAGATAAATTATCTACAAACAAGAAAAATGTTTGAAATATAGTTCAAGGCAGAGGAGCGTTTGTAATGTACTTGATGACCCTGATAACAGATTTATTTCTTGAATTTACACATAAACTTATAAATAAGAGTTTTAAAACTTAAAAATATTGAAATACTCCGTGTACGAGTTGTTGATTTTGTACTACAAAATTTATACGATAATAATGGGTTACCTAAAGGAAATAAAACGCAACAGGCTCGGTCAATAGTAGATTTTTTTAAGAGTAAACAAGCTTATAATATAATACAGTCGAGTCTTAAAACAGTACTCGATAAAGATTAAAATTTGAAAATTTTTAAGAATAAAATTCGTTTTTGAGCGAAATGTTCACTAAAATTTATTTACATAACAATTTAATAAGCCGACAGACCCAACTGGTCTATTGGTACAAATTTTACACATAAACTTCATTCATTTCATATTCAGTTCGTTAACTGAATACATTTTGTGTTTAAGTATAATTTTATGTTAAATATATTATTTTCAACAATAATAGTAACAGAGTGAAGTTGATATGTAAAACTCACACTGTAATTTAGGTAGATGTTATTCTTATTGTTTTGAAGGATTTCATACGTGTATTTACATACCCAACCAAAACCACAGCGCGATTAGGATAAGTTCTAACTATAAAGTATAATAATTTAGCAAACATTGTAAGTAACAATATATTTTTTTCAAAGTATGGGACGCAAGAAAAGTTTTTGTAATATCAGAATTTCACACTAGTACTTTGCAAACTAAATTCAAACTTACTTCTACCGAATACTGCACAAAATCAGCGATTTCTAAGCAACGTTCTAACATGCTAGTGTAACTTTCTTCAATTTCATTAAAGTAAGTTCTACAAAAATTATAGGTAGGTAAAATATACCTAAATTTTAAATATTTTACTTATTGTTTTTGCTTATATCTAATTATTTTATATACGTTTTGTGGCGTTTCAATGGTTAAAACGGTGGTCGAGATAAGGAGGTTTTTCAAATTCAAAGTAAAATTTTGGGTAGATACCAAAGCACGTATGCTATTTCTAGAAATTTCTACAAAGCTTAATAAACTGACGAAGTTCCAGTGTTGTTTGATTCATCTGAAAATTATTTTTGAATGACATCTAAATATAATATACATGCAATTCTATTTCAACTTTTCTATTGAAACTTTTTTCATGGCAGGTCGAGATTGTTAATCGTCAACGCGGACATTAATTTTTTGATTGTGATAATTAGAATTGAAATGGCGACTATTTAATTTAATCAGCTCAAAATGCAACTTCAAATTTTATTCAAACCCAGAATCACTGCGATAAATATTCAAAGGATTCAGTGACTCTGCGCTAATATAAATGCACAACAATTTAATTGCATCGAGCTGTTCTCTAAAAACTATGAAGCTTCCACAAATGAAAACTTATTTTTTATCACTGTTTTCTTTATTCTTATTATCATCTTTATCGTCGTTACCATCAACCAATTAATTTTTAGTTATTATTGTGTCTTTTTTTTTGTTATCGAATAAATCCGTGCTTTTATATTAAAAATTCATTACATTTCCACTGGCTTCATACTTGTGTAGGACTGATTCCAGTTTTTTTGTCTTTTTTCTTGTATAAAAAAGGTTCGATAGTGCATTTGGGCCCTTCATCGGGACTGTACGTCCATTTTACTTTTTCTTTCGTCGGTTTTTCGTCGGGTGTCTTTACTTTACGAGTTTTTACAAACTCGCTTACCCTTTGTCACTGAATCTCGCAAAAGGTAATTTCTGACCTTCTTTTGCTTCAATTTCAGTGGTGCTTAATTCCTCATCTTTCGGACTTTCAGCATTACTTGTGCCTCCCTGTCCACCACTGCAAAATCCACTAAATTTAATTATTTTAGTATAAACATGTGTTCAATATTAACAACAAAGGCACAAAATTAATAAAAAACACGTTAGTGTCGATAGGTACCTGATTGACCCAGGGGGGCACATTGATTGTCATCTAAGCGCTAGAGTTGATACCATGGGCGGCCGCGTAGGTTTATTCTCCAGAATTCGTTCAATTTCAGCTACCATATTTGTATTTAATTTTGGAATAAGCTGCAATTACACAATCAGTATACTTAATCACCTAAGAATTAAACAATACTTGAAGTGATTGAATGTTATCGTAAAGCTGATCTGTTGACGTAGCACCTAATAACAAACATTGTACAGACTCATTTTTTAGACACCACGCTATCGATAGCTGTGCCAAAGTGCAACCTAAACGTTCGGATAAACCATTTAACTCTCGTATTTTTTCCGATTGTTTCCTCGTTTCTTCGGGCTGTACCTTTTCTTTGACCCAACTAAAGCCCTAGTAAAAAAACGTATTTATTTGCAATTATCGAAAAATGAATGATTACCTCTTTGTTTGCTGACGTTTCGTCTTCGGTCCAGGAAAACGATCGATATTTGCTCCTAAAGCTATAACGCGAAAACAATTGAATACCGCCGTCTTCCTTGCTTTGTGCTAAACCCATTGTTATTGGAGACCAGGCCATTAAACCTGTTATCAAAGCGCATTAAAACTTTGTTTTCGAACTACGGTTAAAACATAATTACCAACACCTATTTTGTTATACAACTCTGGAATATATAATTCGGTTTTTTCTCTGCAGAACATGTGGTACTCGGCTTGTTCAACGATGGGCGTGATGCAATTAAATTGTCGTGAGTTTGTGTAAGCTTCCATAATTTCAACAGGCGACCATCTTGCGGTACCCCAATACATAGCCCAACCCTGAGATATCACGTAATGCATGGCACGTACAATCTCTGTTTGAAAACTTCCTAAAGTTAGTAATTGAATCACAAAAAAATTTACTGACCTTCCATCGGACACATTGGATCAGCTTTATGCACGATGACTACATCAATGTAAGCCAACTGTAAACGCAGCAAACTTGCTTTAACACTTTCAATAATATGTTTACGCGATAACCCTCGTTCTTCCGACCTACAATACAAAAAATTGTTGCTGTAGCCTTTACTAAAAATAAGGTTTACCTGGTACTCCAATATATTTTAGTTGTGACAACGTAACTAGACCTTTTCCATCCTTTTCGGATTAATATCCGACCTAGCTCAACTTCAGCTCTTGTTCCTTAAAATAATAGGTGTCAATTTTATTTGACATATAATTTAAAAAAAAACACTTACCTGAGTGTGCTTCGGAAAGATCAAATACATTTATTCCACTATCCATTGCTAACGATACAATTTGTTCGGCTTGTTCTTCGGTCACACCTGGTCCGAAAATAGGCCAAGTACCTGTATATAGAAAATTTAAATCTGTTTACATACTTCCACTTATGTAATCCGTACCTAAACCAATGTTAGATACGCGAAGCCCACTTTTGCCTAAGTTGCGGTATCTAAGTCCTGGCGTTAATGATGTTTGTCTAGAAAGCTGATATGGATTACCAGGTGCCGAATGAGTTAAGCCGCTAAGGAGAAGCTGTTCTTTGGTGATGACACCATCGCTAGCTCTTTCGCCTATTGCACTCAAAGCACTTCCAGCACTAAATTCTTCCATGCAATCTAAACTTGCTATCGGAGCTCTACAACTGAAAATGATTTTTGTTAAAATTAATATTTCTGGTCGGGTTATCCGCGCATTTCGCTTTACATGCCAATTAAGACATTGATTTGCAAAGAACGTAACGCTTACAGAGTTGAAGTACTAATGGTATAATTATTATTGAATATATTATTATTCGTTAATGTATCAATTCACTCTTAAGGTCAATACGTAGTAATTGCCATGGTAGTGTATAAACGTCACAATTCGATCTTTTTAATGTAGTTTACATTATCGATATAGTGTGCCTGCATGTAACAGCTTATCATCACTATCAAAGTGGTGTTGGGGCAATTAAGCAAAAGTAACTTTCTAAAATATTTACCGATAAATAGTCGGAAGTTGATTGGAATCTTCACTAATGTTATCATTGTTATTGTTATCGTTGTTTGAAGCGTTGCACATTACGAGCTGTGACATTATGGTAGAAAAAATTTACGATTTGAATATTATTAAATATTTAAAGCTTCGCACGATTTTTATATACATTAGATAATAGTGAGCATAATATGCTGTCAAGCTTATGTTGAGGCACTAAAAGTGTTTTAAGGCAATATAATTAATAAATATTTTATAAAATCACACATTGTTGGGCTCATATTTTTAATAAATGAGCCGTACTTAATAATAAGTGTAACAATAGTATGGCAATTTTATTAAGAGTTAACAAATTTTTTCTACATAAACTTTTTGGCACAATTTCAAATCTAGGAAAAGCTTAATAATTTATTCACTTGCAGGTCGATACTTGAGCGCGTGTAATAAAAAAAAATTATTTTGTTAGAAAAATTAATCGATCACCACGTTTAACCTAAAAATTCATTAATAACAAACTACCCGTATTTATCACTTTTATTATTATCTTTTCAATATAGATCCATAACTTTTCTTAGCGAATTTAATTATAACCTTAAGCACTACTTATTGCCCTTCAATTGTTCTATATTTCACTTTTATTTAACTTTTTTTTAATCGACAACTACAATTTGACTTGATTAAATTTATTATTATTGACTATAAGTATTGCTAATGTATTAACAATTAAAATTCGTTTTCACCCTAAGCAAAATTAATTCATACATATATATCGATTCAAATAAAATTTTGACTTGCATTCAAAAACGTTATCACGTTAAATAAAATTATATCAACGATTACATGATTAACAACATTGCAACAATAAAAATAACCTGGTGCAGGGTCGTCGCGGCGCTCACCGTCGTTACGTCATTGCAGTGCCTCGATTTCTCCCGACGTACGACGAGGCAATACGAGTTCAGGACGACAGATTTTATATAATTTTATATTTAAGGATTAGAATTTTAATTGAGTTATTAATTATTTATCGCGCCATTTTAATTTAACTCTTCTTCTTCTTCTTCCGATTTAGAAAAAAAAAACATTTAATTTTGAAGGGTAATTTAAATTATTTAGTAAAAAAAGATGTCAGACAAGTGCTAATACTTGAAGTACTACTTATTGCACTTGCAATCGTTAAACTTTAAGTTACGTGTGACCCGTTGACCCACTTTTCCAAATCAAGTGTAAATTCTATAGATCGTGTAAACAAATAAATCTCCCGAAACATTTATGGTAGTTTTGTGGAAAAATTCAAAATGCTTGTAAAAGAATTTATGAAATTTGCGACTAGAACGAAATCTGGCCAAAACTATAAACAATAAGGATCTACCCTGAATGCTGAAAACAAAAGACGATTTCAGTTTAGAAGACATTTGTCGAGTTAAACTTTAATTCCTTCTTAGTTGATATTGATATTTCTATAAATAGTATCATAATTCCATTGAAACCAACTAATGGAATGTATTAAACTATTAAAGTTTCGCCTTTACAACAGTAATTATTTTATAAAACTCAGAAAATATTTGTCGAGTAAAAGTTTTTTTTTTACGAAAATTAACAACAAAGTTTGTTTTATTATACCGAAGTTACACCAAAGAACGTCTATCACACAAAGTAAAGTTGAGTTTTTCTTTTGGTTACTTCCAAACAGAAACTCGTAGTTGTCACGATGAGTTACGTAAAATACATGCTATTGTTTAAATAGTTCTAAATGGTTAGATGTTTAGATTTGACTGCTAACTTTAAGTAAGTCGATAAACGTTTTACTTAAACATATATTTCTGTTGGTGACAAACATAAATGTGTTTTATCCTTCAGAAGAGTGTAAAAACTATTTCTGCATTTTAAGAATAACGCGTTTAATCAATCAAGCTTTATTAATTGTCATTTTAAAATTAACAAATTGATTCGGTTGTACATTTAAATATTAATTAAAACCACATTAGTACAACAAAATATCAACTTATGTTCTCTTTCTGTCCTCTAACCACGCCACATCCCTCCGTTAGATATTTTTATTATATTTCTCTTCCTTTCTTTCATTGATCTTCTTGTGTTTCTACCTCTTTCATCCATTTTATGCCGTTTCCATTCTCTCCTAGCAGAACTTATTCTCCTTGATTCTCCACACTCATCTACCATGTGCTCTACATTCTCACAATTTTCCTTATACATCCTATACACTCTTTCTTCATCTTTTTTCCAATATTTATTTTCATTTTCCTCATTTCGTAATCTATACCTTGCTTCATTTTTTTTCTTCTATGTTCAATTCTTCTGTAATACAGGGTGTCCAGAAACTCTTCTGCCAAACGGAAACTACAGGTACTAGAGATTATTTTATGTCGATTTAACTCAAATTACCTTAATCCATAAATGCTTCCTAAGTGAGCTACAGCCCCTTTAAAGAAGAGATCGTTATATGAGTATTCTTTAAATCTTTCACCGTTAAAAATAGACGGTCTTTAGAGAAAAGAGTGAATATTAAAACAAATGGTCGTCTGTTGTAAAATTAATTATCTTTATTTTTGTTTTTTATTTTAATGTTAATTGTTGATTTTCAAAGCCAACTTAATAGTACCGATACAATTTTTACAATACAAGATGATGTTATGTTAGAGACACAAAAATTTACTTTTTCTCAAAAACGGTTCGTGATATCGATTTCAAAGAAGAGGGCATTTTTTATGAATATTATCTTAAATTACTCAAATTTGGTGTCGGATAAAAAAAATAAAAAATAAATTTTTTTTATATAAATACCCATTGGTCTCACCCTACGCTTGTGGTGGTTGTAAAAAAAATTAATTACAGCGAATGACGGGTTTGTATCCGTTTATTGATTATACAAAGTTTGAATATTTTAAATAATGGCATTTTTGAATGTTTTAAAGAATACTCATATAACGATGTCTTCTTCAAAGGGCTGTAGCTCACTTAGAAAGCATATTTGGATTAAGGTAATTGTAATTTGAGTTAAATCGACATAAAATAGTCTCTAGTACTTGCAGTTTCCGTTTGGCAGAAGAGTTTCTGGACACTCTGTATATTTTGATATCTCTTCCACCATTATGTGTTTGTATCTGATGTTCTACTTTGTTTCTTTTATTTTCATCTCTCTTTCTTGTTTTTGGTTGTCATTGACCTTTTGTGTTATCTCTTCTTTCATTCTTCTCTCTCCCCACCTCAATCTTCTTACTTCTTCTGTCGCGTATCCTCCTCTTCTATAATATGCTCTTCTCTCTTCTTTTCCATGCTATTTTCATTTCTTCCTCTATTAAATATCCTGGTGTATCCCTCTTCAATCTTAGCGTCAATCTCTAAAATCCTTCTTGTATCCTCTACAGTTCTTCCCATTCTTTCCATTCCCAAATCGCCGCTCCGTACATCATCATAACTTTTACTATTTTTTGATTAACTACTTTCTTTCTCTACTTCTTTACCAAATAATTTTTTCTATATACCCCAATTATAAAACTTTCTTTTTCCTTAATTCTCTTATGATCACTGTCTTAATTGTTATACCTCATCATGTACTATAATCCTATACATTCTTTCTTCATCTTTTTTCAATGTTTATTTTCGTTTTTCTTATTTTCTAATATATACCTCGCTTCCTTTTCTTTTATGTTCAATCCTTCTGTAATATATTTTGGTATCCCTTCCACCATTATACAGGGTGTTTAGAAACTCTCCTGATAAACGAAGACCGGAGATTTCTCAAATAATTTTAAGACAATTTAACCCAATTCACCTAGTCTGAAAAGCTTCCTAAGGAAGCTAAAGCTCTTTGAAGATGGCGCCTTGTAAATAGTTTTTTTAAGTAACTCCAGAACGCTTCTACTTAGAAAAGCAAAACCAGGTATGCTGGTTTTAGCCTTCAGAGATGAATCGATTCCACCATTGCGAATTTCTAGTACCGGTCATAGGCGCCCGTTTTTGGGTAGGTCAACGGTTATTTTAATGCATAACTTTTTGTCTTTAACTTTTAAGCATTTGTGACACTAGATTATTAAATTTTCAGGTATTCTAGTACTAAAAGGTACTCTTACTTTAAGTCATTAGGATACAACCGTTAAAATTTATTATTTTTTGTCTTTTGCTAGTTGGCTCTGAACTGCCAACAAAAGTAAAACCTACGTTTTTCATTGTCAAATTGTTGTCAGTTCGCAAAGTTTATCTTTTAATTTTTCTTCAAAGAGCTCTTCAAAGCTCCTCCTTAGGAAGCATTTTCGGACTAGGTGAATTGGGCTAAATTGTATTAAAATTATCTGAGGAATCTCCGGCCTTCGTTTGTCGGGAGGGTTTCTGACACCCTGTATATTGTATTTTGTGTTATACTTGTTTCTTTTATTTTTATCTCTATTTCTTGTTTTTGGTTGTCCTTGTCGATTTGTGTTATCTCTACTTTCATCCTTCTCCTTCCTACTTCAATCTTCGTACCTCTTCTGTCGCGTATCCCCCTCTTCTATAATATGCTTTTTCTTTCTTCTTCTCCATGCTTTGTTATTTGCAATTCTACCTTTATCTATCCTGTATTTAAATATCTTAATATTTCCCTCTTCAATCCTAGCGTTTATTATTTCCTGTATCTTCTCCAGTTCTTCCCATTCCTTCCATTCCCAAATCTGCGCCCGTACATTATCACACCTTTTACTATTTTTTGAATAACCACATTCTTTTCTCTACTTCTTTATCAAATAATTTTCCTCCTGTACCCCATGTTTGTCCCATTATATTTCTTCTTTTTCTCCTTAATTCTCTTATGATCACTATGATCATACCTCATTATGTACCCTTAGTATTTATATTTATTTACTCATTCTGTCTCTTTTTTCACCACCTCCACTTTTCCTTTTTGTCTCCTCTTTTTTCTTCTTAAATAAGGTTAGTTTTGTTTTTTCTACATTTATCTCAATTTTTCTTCTAAATATCTTCTCAACGTTTTAATAGCTTTCTTCATCTCTTCCTCTTTACTTGTAAAATTACTATATCATTCCGCATATGCAAACGTTATTATACTTTTTTTCTTATTTTCATCTTTTTTTTATTTTTTCCGTTAGATCTCTTAGATTGGACACAATGGACAACTCTGTTTTAACCTTTTTCCGTCCAAAGCTTCTTTCCAAACATCCTTTTTTTCTTGATAAATGTCTTCCACTACTTCTATTATGTCTTCTCTTATATAATTCTTCTTCGTCATTTCCCACAAGTATGTTTTGTAATTCTTTATAGAAAGTCCTTACCGAAAAAAAATTGAAAAAATTGCGTAGAAAATTGGAAAATTTTAGAAAATATAAGAGCGTTTGACACTTCGTGCATGGTAATTTTCCAACATACGTTTTCAGTTTGTTTCGTGAGTTTTTGAAAAGTGGTTGTTCGTTGCAGTTAGTTCATCGAATAAAGCCTTACATTAAAATTTTAATTTATTTATTTATGGTAAGTTTTGTTAGACTAGCAAGTGGTACAAATGGTTATATAGAAACACTAAGAGCCAGTTTCACCAAACTTGATTAAATTTCGTCACTGATTAAAGACAATTGTTGCTATGTTTATTCGTTAGATACGATTGTATTTAATCAATTATTAAAATTAATCAAATTTGGTGGAACTGGTCCTAAGTATTATTTTAGCAGTTGAATTTTAATTCTTCAAAATGCCACCAATTAGACGTACCAACGTTCATCAAAGAACTTGGAATGGTGCAAGTCAAAGATATATAGTAACAAGTCGAACTGACGAGCAACGCAAAGCCAGAAATAAAGTTGAGCGAAATCGATTAGATGAAATCAACAATGTAGAAATGTTGCGTTTAATCCCCATAGACCTCCATTCAATTATAAAGTGGCAATCGACTACATATCGTTGCTATTGGATGTTGTATGTCTACATTACAAGACATTTCAGTTTCAAAATGAAGCCCTTGAGTTGTGTTGTGCCAATGACTAAATGAAACTGACATCATTGATATTGCCACCAGAGTCACTACATCACTAAATATTATTTCACTAGATCCATTGGTTTCCGAAAATGAGCCAGATTCTATACATTTTTTTCATATCCAGCACTAAAACAATTAGTTTCAAATAACGTCATTTGGGAAAACAAAAGTTATTCGACTTAGCTTTTACCACCATGTAGCCGCGGCAGGTGCAAAATACGTTAGCAGGTTTAAATTGACAGGGTATAAAGTATGTTGGTAGCTATGAATTGCCAAAAGCAACCAGAAGTTACTGTGTTTATTATTTTAATTTTTAATCATTGAATAGCAATACTGTCAATTATTTTTCCAGCCGCATGGCGGTACAAACTAAACCTTGAAGATTCAGGGTCAATTATATCGTCGAACAGATTTCTTATTGCCAACAGATAGTGATTACACATTTTTCCAAATTTGTTTTATTGGTGATTCATCAAGACAAGTCGATCAGCATTGTGCACATAAAAATTCGGTAAAAAAACCAAATGTGGAACAATTCGAAATCATGTCGAACTCATAAACAAGACAGGACAACGTCTGTCGGACCAGCTAGTACCTAATATTTGTTAAACTAACCTCCTTTTAGTTTTTCACTTTGTAGCTATCCCTCCCTTGTATATTGAACAATTAATAGTTTCTGGAAAGCCTTCTCTCTGCTATATTATTTCTAATACTTTTCTAATTCCCTCTCTCATCTTTCCCTGTGTATTTCCACTCTTTTCTCTGCGTTTTATCTGTACTTTCTGCTCTTCCCAACTTCTCATGTCCTCCAGTTTTTCTTTTTGATTTGTTTTTTCTCCTATTTTCCCATTTTCTATTATGACTTTATTATCCTTTCCTTGTAGTACATTTCTAATGTGTTTATTCCATTTTTCTTTATCTACTGCTGGTTCTCTCCTATTTCTTTTTTTTAATTGGATTTACGAATTCCCAAGCCCTTTGTTTCTAATTTTCTTCATCTTTTCTCCCATGAGTTTTCGATATTCATTAACTTGCTTTTGACGTAACAAGCAGCTGAAGCATTGATAGTCGTAGACCACGATGACGGTGATGTGTTTTCAAAAAGGATGAAGTAATTGAAGACAAAAAGAACAATTCACAAAAATTCTTCTGGGTACACCCCCAATAAGAATTAGTAAGACGTGGCGTAAACTTTTTTTAGAAAACTCTCGGAACTGGTACATCAGAACAACAAAATTTCTTTTCGAAGAAAATCTTATGCGTAGGTAACTAAATTCATAGTACGAGAGCTATTATCAAAACCCCTTTACTAAAATATGGAGATCGGATACGTAAATTCCCCAAAAACTACAAACACTAAAAATTCTGGCCTGAAGAATACTTATTATACGCACATGTCAAGCGAGTCAAAATACTCTTTTTCAAAAACTTCCTAACTAAAAATGTGAAGTCTGAGAGCAAAATGTTTGGTCGGTGTTGATAAATAAAACCAGCAAACAAATAAAATAAATTAAAAACAATTGAATGCAAAGTGTAAAGTGGCTTGTCCAATTTGCACATAATTTAATAAAATTTGTTCATTACGCAAAAACCTTATTAATTTATCAAGTTTTAAATAAATTAAAAAAAAACAAATATCAAATAGATAACTTTCGATCTTTTGTAAAGTACCTATATAAAATTAAAAAAATATCTTAGTTTTTCGACAAATGTATTAACCACTAAATAATAAATAATTCAATGGTATTAGAAGTTAAAACTGTTACTGGTTTATTTCTAAAAGTAGAACGTAGATTGAAGGCCTTCTTAAAAATGTGTGTCGTGTGTAACACGTTACGACAAAAGTCAAATTTGCCGCGCATGTTGCGAATTTTCCAATGGTGGATTTTTTAATTAACAAAAGTTTCGGGGACGATGAGCGGACATTTTCTACTTCCTTCTTACACTTAAATTATTAATGTGTGCTTCGCTTCAATAATTCCAAGTCGAATTAGTGTTTAAATTTAAATCAGACCGCATTCACCGTAAGTACTGCTTTTCCATTCTCTTGTTTCGTGTTGTGTTAGTTCATATTACGACGTATGCTTTAGCACGTGCGTTGACCTCATATTCTCATCGTGTATTACACCTGGATAACTCCTGAGAATGCTGGAATGGCTATTTAAGAACCTTTCCCTATAAACTTAACGACTACCACGGTTTCGCATCCAATTAAGCTGCAACCAGCCGGTGAACTCTACGGTAAGTAACCTATTCACTATTAATGCGTATGAAGCTCACGTACATGTGACATTAAACGGTTTGAATCTCTAGCATTTAAGTAAATTTTTATTCGAGGTAGACTCCACCACCGACGTTTGGTTTTGTTTTCAACCAATCCTCAATTAGAACGCTAACTTTAATTTGGGTGTAATTAAAAAGCTTACCTGAAATTCGACACATTAATTGCAAGCTTTAATTATTGTTGTTGCTAACGCACGTAATCATATGCGACAATCTCTCTATTTCTTTCTCATTTTCCTAGTACTTTTATTTGCTATATTGAATTGTCTGTTTGTCTCTCTGATTTGTGTTTGTTTTAGCGTATTAGACCTTTAGTAAAACCTGTTGAACTCCTGTTGGTCGGTTTTATTTCTTTCTATTACCCAGCAGGTGGCGCCTTGTTAGGCAGCAGTCTATTTCTTTACAGTTCTTTAAAGACCCTCCACTCACTAACTAAGCCGGACGCTGCTGTGCTAATTACTACAAATACTGGATCCTCCACGAATTTAGTGCGCTACATCGAGCCAAATTTCCTTACTTTTTCTCTCTAGGTTGTACTGCTAGAACCGTCGCTTTCTTTGGTTATTTGTAAACTACAACCGTTACAAGGTTAGGGCAAAAATGTGCCAGCTACTTATTTCAGCATAATCAAAAGTTTACAATATTGAATACCTACAGTGTATTTTGTGGAAAAAACTTTACTATCGATTTTGGTAAATAGTTTAAATGATTGCTTATTACAAAGGAAATGCAGAATCATAAAAACCGTTTTCCTTCAAACGTCAGTTAAATGTGCCATTACATGGCGGAGCTGATAATGCTTAAGTGTCACTTCATTTCCATAACACTTTCGGCGGCGCTTAACTACAAGTTGAGTAAACAATTATAGAAAGAAGCATTTTAAAAATTACATCTAGTTGTAGTACAAGATTTTTCACAAAATACTGGAATAGCGGTTTGTTGTTGTGGAACCACTGCAGTTTGTATCCAAAACTTGTTTGCATGCACTTGCATGGTGAGCGACTCTTCTATATATCATTCAGCTACACTATTTGATTTCCATTCACCATGCCTCTTCAAGCAGGTGATGTCGACGCCACCATCCACCAAAAGTGTAACTGAAGTTCGTCTCAAGCAATGACCTGTGTATTTCTTCCAAACTTGCCACCTTTCTGCTCACGCTTCTTAAGTTATGAATTCCAATAACTGCCCAATAGCACCTACTTTTCTAGTATTTAAAAAATAAATCGCCGGTCTTGTATTCCTTTTGGTCGCAATAAAACTTATTTCCTGACAAGTTTCAGCACATTGTCCCACACAATTGTAAATAATCAATTTGTATTCGTCTTGGTTTTAGGAATCGTTACATAAATCAAAGCTCCTGCATCTTGTATATCGTCAACCTTCATTTTTACCAATTAGTCGCATCAACATGCTCCAAATACCCCAAATATTAACACAATCTGACATAACATTAATTTAGATTTTTAGAAAGCATAATAGAATAAGTGGGAATCGATTCAAATTTAAAAAATGTAAATTTAAAAAAAAGATGTAATTTGTTTATTTAGAAGCCGAGATATAAACAATTTACAATGTTATTGTTTATTCGGTAACTAAAAAATATGGTGATCTAAAAAAATTTGTATATTGTCTAAAATACCAAGAATAGTACTCAGCGCGTAGCGCAACGTGATTCTGAGCACAGTTCTCAAACGCTTCAGCTGATGCTCACCAGGTTATTGGTCTTTTTTATTGAATTTACGTTGCAAAAGTAATTTCAAAGAAATTGATAATGACTCTTGCCAGAAAAAAACTTAAAAAATGTAAATTTTTTTAGGCTAATCTTTATGATAAATAACTAATAAGCGAGCGTTTGTACATGCATATATGTTTAAAATTATTCTGTAACATCATAATATTTACTTTTATTGAATAAATGTATTTAAAAAAAATTTAATTTAGAAATGCTCCAAATTTGTTATTGATTTACAAAAAAAAATTAAAAAATTAAATTTTAAAATATATTACTTTCTAGAAAAATTATCGCTGAACAAAAAGGTCCTATGACTTTTTTCTTTAAAATTTACAGAGAAACAATAAAAACCGCGATAAATTTTTAATAAATTGTTGTTTTTTTGCAAGTAGGCGAACAGTCTCTGAAAAAGTGCCAGATTGACTGGACTATATGGATTAAAAAAATCTAAAGAACGTGAGGTGAAATACATTTCAACAATTGAGTTTACAAGACAGTGCCAAAAGACTAACAAGAAGTAAATATTCGAGAACAGAATTTATAAAATTAAATTTTGTTTATTTTTGCTAGTAACAGTTTTGGGTATCTCACAAAGAAGATATTTTTAATTTAAATGTTTGACATAGTTAATTTTTGAATCGATAGCGTTCCAATTTTTACATTTTCAAGCAAGTACCAATTCAATATATTATACTAAAATATATTCGTTTTTGCTAATGTATTTAATATACAAAATTAAAATCATAACATTATAGTAAAATTTGGGTTGCAAATTTTGATTTAAACTGAAAAGTTAATTGTTTTAATGACAACTAAAATTAATATAGTAAATTCTCGGTTTCTACTTCTTGTCGGGATTCCCACAACGTTATTTTATTTATTCATGTTCGTCCCGAATAAATTGTTCGTATCGTGAATAATGTTACTTTTCAGCAACCAACAATACCAGCTTTCATATTTTTATTAAATTTCGCTTTCAAATTGTTTTATTTCCTGGCCGTTTTTCTTACTACTTCCTCAATTTCCCTACATCTTTGTCGAAATAGTGAAGGCGACCGAGTAATTTTTTAAATATTCTTAACTTTTTCGATATATCACTCAAACTCGCAGGATCTTTTTTGTAACCCAAAAAAGTATTGACAATATGTTACAACGTCACATAGTTAATCAAATGTGTTCAAAGTAATTTCCAATAATGATAATCTAGAATAAGTTTATAGGCTACGTAGTTTCTGCATAAACAGGCCCGAGTAAATGTCACTCACAGATAAATCAGATAACAAATAAACGTTTCGCGCAAAACTCCACATCGTTCAAGTCATCATCTCCAATGTTCATTTTGTATGGATACAACTTATGGCGTTTTAATGCTCTTACTACTGTTCTTTGAGATAATCCTGTTTCAGAGCTGCCTGATAAGTTGACAGTGTAGGATTTATAGTAAACTTTCCGCGTACATCAATATTAACCAGTTTATCTAAAGTCCTTGGCTAGTGTCCTTTTCGGTTAGCAACAGATCCCGTTGGCAATCAACTGAAGCACGTAGGTGTGATTTAAAATTTGACCAGGTTATGTGTAGCTAAATGTGATTACAGTTCTAAGTAGAGAACTATTTTTCATGCCATAAATGAAAATAATTTTCCCACTTTCCGCGGTACCTTTTGTCATTCATGACAATATAATAACTTTAGAATAGATTTGATAGATATAGGCACGAATCGTCTTAATCAACGTAAATCAACCAAACGTTTAAATACTATCATTAAAAAAAAGTGTTTAACAACACAAATGAATAATAATTAATTAAAACGTCAAGATCGGCTTCTGACATTGTCAACTGTTATACAAAGTTTACAAAGATTTTATTGAAGTGGATACTCTCAGTTCGTAATTCTAATTTTTAGTCAAAGATTAGTGAAAATAAAAAAGTAAGTAGGTATTATGCAATTTCCTACAAAATGACGTATCGTAAGTGGGATGATGCCATTTAAAAAAACTTAAAAGTAGTCTTAAGGGCTAGGTAGTTTATTCCACATCTGCCGTATTTTTGTGTTTCTTCAAATCTGTTTTTGTTTAGAAATTATAGAAATTGTAAGTTTGAAAAAACTGATCCTGTATAATGCTGTATATACTAAGATTCAAAATTAGTCTGTTTCTTTGTTTTTTGATTTCTTTGTCCCTCTATAAACTCGGCCAATATAGGTGCTATGACAAAGCCAAGTATATGGTTGCACTTAGAATGGAGCATATAGGGCGAATGGGAGTTCTTCATCAATTCTGATTTAAGGTGGTCGATCGACTGAACAACAGACGCACCAAATTGTACAGTTATCATTGAAGCACTAGAAAAGAAGGAGTTCTGCACGTTAACCAGGTTTGTGACAAGGTTTGGCACGTATATCTAATTCCTAATACTATATCGTAATTAACTAATTGTTTTTTAAACAAGAGTGAATTAAAACTAAACTAAAAAATATCATAGATAAACTGTAAAATAAAAACTAGTGTTTCTCAGGAAAGCGTACTAGAGCCAGTTCTGTATGTGCTTTATACATGTCACTTGTCACCTGTTACGGTTCAAAATACTCGAGTTGCGCGTTGTGACAAGAATCAAATTTACCGCGTATACAATGAATTTTTCTATTGGTGGATCGGTATTTTCGGGATTTTTAATCGAAACGACGGACCTACATCTTAGAACTTTCTCTTCCATTTGGGCGATTGGCGGTGTTTCACGAAGCTAAAAATTACAAGTAAAATTTTAACGTGGCTTCAATAATTGCACAATAAATAAGTGCGTAAATATAAATCCGACCGATTTACGCCGTAAGTGGTTTCCTTTACTATTTATTTGGTTATTTTAGTGGTTGTATTAATTGCTAATTACAACGTATGGTTTAGCACGTGTCTGGACCTCATATTCTACTCATATTTGACTGTCTGAATAATTTCTGGGGGCGCTGTAACAAGCAATTAGGAATCCTTTGTTACACAAAACGTGTCTGCTATCACGCTGTCGTCGACCTCGAAGCTACACCGCCGATCATACTTCAGCGGTTGGGGATCAAGCACACGGTGCGCCTGCTATTGCAAAGGCAACAATCTGCTCCCAGAGCTGTGTCGTCTACTTCTTCTCAGAGCAATCAGCTAAGTTATCGTTTTAAGAAACCAATTTATTTTGCATGCGTTCGAAACTTAAGTACACGCGACATCAAGCGGTTGTATCCTTAGCGTTTAAGCGAATTGTTATTCAGGGTAGTCTCCGTCCACCGACGATCGTTGTTGTTGGCACTAACTCTCTCAGAGTTGGGTCGCTGTCATTACTGTGGGGTAAGCTAAAACACAAGGCCTTTTGGATTAGCGGGAGTTACATTCCGTATTAGAACTAGTGTAATATTAGTTCTTGTAACCGTGTACGTGACGTACGTGACGTGTGTACGTCGAGTTTTCTTAATCACCCATCTTAAATTAGTACCCTACTTTTATTTTGGGGTTAATAATCGAAAAACTTAACTAAATTGTAACATATGTGAACGCAAACTATAACTAATTGGTTATTGCTAATGCACGCAAGTTTCATGCGACAGACTCTCTCATTTCTCCCAGATTCTCTGAATATTTTTAAATTGTATTTGTTATATTTGTATGTCTTTTGTCTCTTTTTGATTTGTGTTTGTTGTAGCGTAGTAGACTTTAAGTAAAACCTAGTGAATTCCTGTTGGCCGGTTTTATTTCTCTCAGTCACCCAACAGGTGGCGCCTCGTTACGCAGTAGTTATTTCTTTTAGTTTTCCCAAGGACCTCCCCCATCTCACCGACTCAGCCGGACACTGCTGTGTTAAGGCTTATAAATACCGAATCTTCCACGCATTTAGTACGCTATTTCGAGCCAAATATTGTTCTTTCTTTTTTTTCTAGGTTGCATAGCTAGAGCCGTCACTTTATTTTTATCTCTTATTATTTGTGAACTGCAACCGTTACACAACAATTGTCGATACTACATCCGGAACGTTCGCAGACGACCCAGTAATCTTAGCCAGTACCCAAAACTCACAAATAGCCGCCACTAGATGAAGTACAAGGATGGTTAAAAAAACAAAAACAAAAACTTTATAAAAACAACACTTTTACTCTGAGGAAAGGTCAGTGCCCACCAGTCAATATAATATAAATATACCATAGTTCGATACGATTACTTAGGCAGCAAAATTAACATACCAAAAAAGCACAAACATCTTGACTTACAAACAGAAGATATGCTCTGGTTGATCAGAAAAAACTCCGGTTTATCCTGCTTTCGCCTGTATGGGTATACGGAGCTAGACTTTGGAGATGTGCAAGCAAAACTGACATAACCTTAATTCAAAAGTATTAATCAAAAATTGCACATGAAGCTTGGTACTACACTAACCAAACACTCGACAATGATTTAAAGGTACCCTATGTCAGGGACGTCGCCAAGAAACAAAGCATCCGCCACCATGACAAATTGGAAAGCCACTGCAATATTTTACTACATCCACTACTTTAAGAATGTCCTGACAGACATTTGAGAAAAAGCTGGCTAATAGATCTAATTGACGGTTAAAGAAGACAACTTCCTGGGAACACTCTTGTTATGTCTATTAACAAAGCTTTGAAGGAGGGTTTGTAAACATTTATAATTTAATAGATGAAGCTGTATTATGGCCTACTAATTTGAAGGACTTTTGAAGTTAAGAATAATTTTTTAATTATTTTGTTTTGCCATTTCTTTATCATACTATTTTTTTACGCCATTGTCATGACTGGTGTTTGGCATATTTAGGTTTTGTGGTTTTTCTGAACCTTGAAGCAAATGCTTTGCCAAGACGAACCAATTCACAATTGCAATAATAAAAAATAATGTACTATACGAATAAATAAATATCATCGTACTGTAAATATTTAGTACTTAATGGAACACATTAGTTCAATAAAAAAATATTTAAGGTATATAGATAGTATTAGACGTAAATCTAAATTGTAATTGATTATGTATCAATAGCACTAAAGAGATCTCAAATTAGTTTAGAAAATTGAATCTACAGTATATATTAATATGTTCATTAATTGTTAAAGGCGTTAAAAGCGCTGACATAATTATGTGCGCATATTCAAATAATCCATTTACAATGTTATACAATTATAATTTATAATAAACTTACTCCGGGTTTCTTTTAGACATTGCACAATGGTAACAGCATATACAAGAACGTCACTCGGTACGAACAGGACTGTCATTTCAATTAAATAATCATCTTGTTTTGAAGGCCAACATAGAAATGTATTTATTAAAATAAATTGTTAAACCAGTATTTCGGCAAAAAGCGAAAGTATGTTGATAGGTTTATAAATATATGTTAGATATAATTTTAATTAAATTAGAAGGGGTAAGTACAAAATAAGTCATTGAATTTTTAGAGCCCTCACGTGAGTAATGCGAAAAGAAGTCTTCAAAACAAAACGCAATTCACAACAAGGAAGGAAGTACAGAAAGTAGAAATAGTAGAACTTGAGAAAATGATATTGGAAATTAATAAAAGATACATAAAAACTCGAAGAAGATTACAGAAATATAGATGAAGATGTTAATAAAATGGAAGAGGTAAAGGAAGACCTAAAAAATGTATTACAAACTCAATAGAAACATAAATGAAAGACGTATACAGCAAGAATCTTTTTATAGAACTTGAAGAAGAAACTAATAAAAATTAATGAGTTTAAAGAAAAAAATCGAAGACGAATGAACACAGCAGAAGAAAATTTTGGAAAAAAATTAGATCGAGTTTGAGAAAAAATAGGGTAGAGTTACAAAATGTCCAAGTGTCACTACAATTAGAATGCACATTAAACAATAATAAAATTTCGCATGGTTTTCTTAGAAAGCTGGAGACATATTTATGCACAACATAGACACACTATGTTGTTAAAGAAAGGTGCAACAGATGCAAAGATTTTAAAATAGCGTTCACCTTAAATTTTTGGAGCAAACAACAACCACAATCAAAAAGTATCTAGTCATAAGAGCAGAAACATAAACCAGGAAGAAGTATGAGCAAAAAACTACTTCTTCAACAAACGATAGACACGAAACTGGTAGGAGACTTAACCGGACAATATGAAGAAGACGTATATAACCAACGTTCAAATAAAAAACTGGGTTGCCAAAAAAGTATAGCAAAATAACGCGTGGTGGCGTGAAACTCTGCATTTGAAAACGTCGTATAAATATAATCTAAAAATAGGTAAAATTAAATGTTTTGTTAGATACCTTAAATTCTAATCTAAATTTTGTATCAGCTGACTTACCCAGCTTAGTTTTACACCTACGTACTTAAAAAAATAATAATTATTATGACCAAAGAAATGGGCAGTGACATCTCAATACAACACAGGTTTAGCGTATATGTTTTTTTAAAATTTTTTATCATAGTTCCATTCAAAGGCTACACTCATAGCCCAACGGTTTTTCAATTTTTTTAAGCCGCCTGAAAAATATTCTTTTGGCAACTCGTCAAAATAAGCTTCGGTTGCAGCAATTACTTTCTTATTTGATAAAATTTTTTTTGTTTGGGAGTATTTTCTTCAAGTTCGGGAATAAAAAGAAATCGCATAAGACCGGATTTGGAGAGTGTGGTGAATAGAAAAACAATTCGTATCGTAATCGTATTTATTTTAACAGTCGCCATTTGGGTAGAATGAGATGGGATATAATCCTGATGGATCAGCACTATCACTTTCTTACGTGCCAAATGTGGCCCGGTTTTCTTTAATTCGACATCAAAACGTGTCAATAAATCGGCACGGTATTGACCATTTGTTGTTTTACCCCTTTCCAAATAGTCAATATAGATCATGCCTTTACAATTCCAAAAAATAGTCTGCATGATCTTATTCGCCGAATGACCAACTTTGGTCTTCTTTGGTTCCGTTTCGCAAAGTTAAAATCTAGTGTTTTGACTCTTCTGTAATTTGTGAAGTATGGTGCCGGATCCATGTCTACGTTTATATGGCTTTGAAAGTTGAAGACGTATTTTTATTTGGTCCAATGTGAGTAATCGCGACACCCATCTTGCCGAAATCTTTTTCATATGCAAATGTTCATGTAAAATTTGCACAACCGTTTGATTAAGATGCTTACAATATACTATACTATTTAACAACCTTTCAATGGTCGGTTAGATATTACTAGATTATGGATGACCAATAAAAGTGTTTTTAATACACAAACTGTTATTACCTGTTACTAGTTACGACTTTTTATATAGGAACAATTTAAGTCATCATCAGAATGGTTTCTACAAAAGATAAAATAAAATAAATTTTAAGTTTACAAACACGAAAAACTACTTACAATGGATAAAACTAATTTCTATATTACTTATGTTTTTAAAAATGAACGTAAAGTAAGACATTGGGTATATAATTGTACAGGTTTAAATACCAAACGTGAAATGCACTTAAGTATAATAAATTGAAACATTTTGGTTTTAATAAATATCTGGTTTAAAAAATCATGATAGTTCGGTAAGACAATTTCATAATTCCACTTTCGCAGACGGAACTGCATAAAGTGAATAAAAAATTTTCAATAGGTACCTTATCAAAGTTAACATTTTGAAAACTGAAAGAAAATAAGGTTAAGTACAACCACGAGGTAGTTGAAACCGAAAAGGAAACTGTAAAAATTACCATTAAAGAAGGAAACTGTAACATTGTTAAAAATTGTTCCTATATAAAAGTCGAAACTAGTAACTGGTAATAACAGTTTGTGTATTAAAAACACTTTTTATTGGTCATGACTTTAAGTACGTACTCTATCTTTTAACACTCAACCAATAATTGAATAATGGATTAATCCTTCCATGAACGAGAATTAATTCGACCTTTGCCTGCTGTGCCCCAATGGTTTCCCTTTGAACACCTGTTGCAGCTGCCGTTTACCGTTAATAATTTTGATTTAATTTATTAACAACACTTGAGAACTTTGTTGAAATTAAATAAAAGGCTTTAAATTCAAGTAACTTTGTTGACATACTGAAGTGGTTAATTCGTGGGTAAATTTTATTACTAAAAGTGTTGCTGCGTTTAACTATTGAGTCGAATTATTTTTTGTGTCTTCGCAAAATTTTAATTACTCAAGACAATTTTTTGCTTTGACTTTATACAATTCATGTTGTGCCGCACAAGGTCAATTATGTGCTTATTGCTGCTAACTTAACGTAACGGATTTAAAGACAGGCTAAAAGTTCCTCACCACGTCATCTGCGTTTGGTGCCCTCTTGACTTTGACAAATTTACCGAATTCTATTAATGATTTTAAACCCCATTACTTGAACGTTTTATTTCACAAAACCAATACATCTCATAAACCACCCCGTCTCGCTGAGCTACTGTGCAACCCCTATTTATGTTACGTTATTGTTCAAAATACTGGAAAACGTTATTTTAGATTTTATTCAAGTTTTAATTATCTTTAAAGACTTTTTCACTTAGATTAGTTAACTTTCAGGCATTCAACAACAATAGATGTGTGAAACATGAGCTTAATTTAAAATACCTTTCGTTTGAAAAATGCTTCTAAAATTATCATAGTGCGATCGAGTTATGAGATAGTGGTTTTTACCAATTTGTAATAAATATTTACGTTGGTTTAATTCTTACTATTCACTTTGTAAGATTTTTCAGAGCATTTTCATTTTGTTCCGCACAAGATAACTTTTTATGGTGCTATTCCTATTTTTAAGATCTTTTAAATGGCGTTCCAAGTAGTGCAACTCCTTTTTTACTAAATTTTTCATGTTTGCTTTCAAAATAGCGTTTTAAAAGAGATGGTTTCACTAGTTGTTAGACAGAATTTTACAACACACAATGCACTGTGGATTTGGCTCATTTGAGCTTCCAGTCCAAGTAAAATCTAATTCTATATACGATTCGTCATATTTTTTCTTTTTAGTTTTGTAGTTATTTTTTGAATTTTAAAATTTTTTTTAGTCTGCTTATTGGTAACAAGACATTCAAATCTGCTTACATTTTGTAAAGTTGATAGTCGAGAGCTTTGATTCAGATCTTTACGAGACGTTTTCTTTATAAACCATTTCTTCATTGTTAATTTTATGTAACATTTAACAGGATTGATTGACCAAAGAACAACGGAACACAACACATAACACAATACTACAACCTAGCCTTGTCTAAATATCAGAGTATATTTACCGATAGGTCATCGCTAAACTATCTTTATGGTACATTTCGAATTTAAGGTAAATAATAAATTATGTAACATTTTAGCAAAGGCTATTTATAGTATATTATGCAATGAGCATGTAATGATTACATTAAGACACTAGCGTAATTAAAGAGCCGAAGCGAATTTCTAATACACGTTGCGAGTTTCTTAATAGTCATTACATGCGAATTGGATACACTATTTTTCCTACGACTTCACAATAGAAACGATAATTTTATAGTTGAGCACTACTACTATAGTTTCTCAAATGCTAAATTTATGTTTGACTTTTAGCCACAGCAATAAACAACGATGTATTTCTATGGTTCGTTTTTTTCACTTTTTTCTATCAAAAGCGCCATAAATTTTAAACGTTTATGGGAAAATAATATTTTACTAATTGTCAAATTAATTAATAAAAAGATAAAATTTAAATAAATAAAAAAAAATAATATTAGGCGTAATGAATAATAATTGAGAATACTAAGGAAATAAATAGTAAAATACACAAGAGTATTATTTAATTATAAAGAAAACCCGTAAATAAAATAAATAAAAGTTCTAATTACGGCAATGCTAGGATTTTAATAATGCAAAGAGTTTATACTCATTAAAGCTCATAACCTGATGTTACTGATAAATTAATTTAAGCACGCTCTTTCTTTTTAGCGCATTAATATCATGACCTCATAGATTTCTCTTGTTTGATTCTCTTAAATTTAAAATAACCGATACTTTTAATTAGTTTTAGTTGGTATTTATGTAAATTGTAAACTAAAAAAATAAAAATTAGAATTATATCTTTATCAATAAAACGAGATGTTTAGTTCAGTTTTAAGTAAGGAAACATTAGAAACAAAAATGAAAAATTATTCAAGTAGTGTGATTATTGGCAAAAATTTTGTTTGAAAATATACTATTAAGTAACGTACGTAAATGTTTGCTGAAATAATTCTTAAGCACTATCCGCATTTTTATGGATCTTAAATACGTCCCACTTAAACTAACATCATAAAAAATATACACACTTAGCTACGAGTCAATAAAATAAACATGTAAGAAATTGCTTGTAAATAAACCAAAAAAACGTTATTTTCCAATGTTTGTTTATTCTTGATAGTGTAAATATTTGATTTTCTAATTCATGTTTTAGGAGCGAAAAAACTAATTCCGACCCCTTTTTCTTTTGGTTGTAATGTTGTTATATATATTATTGAGCGCTATTGTATCTAAACCTTTGTCATTAAACTACAAAAACTAACATAAACATATTTACTATAACTTTTATATAATCTAGTACAGTACATATTTTTAATAAATTATTTTTATTTTTATTATGCCGGAAACTATCTTTACTTTCTAAAAATAGATGTTGATGAAGCAATTATGTAGTAAATTCTATTCAGTACAACAAAACAATGTTTGGGACTGATCCAACTGGGTTAAGTGCGATTTCTCATTTATGAGCACTCCAGTATTAAAATACAGATATGGCATTAATATTTAGTTTTTTAAAATTTATTAATCAAGTAGGTTTATTTGTAGGAATGGAATGTTTGGTACTTACTTTCCAAGTGCTGAAGTAGATATTTCTAAATGAAAAACGTCTTTCGCGGCAGTTGTCAACGTTCATTCACTATCGTAAGAGACTTTATCAAGGTCAAAAAGAAAAAACGGTAGACTGTTAAAACTCAGGTAATAAACTTGTGAACCATACTAGACACAAGATAAATAGATACCTGATAGATCTACTTACAATACTAAAATCATTGGCAACAACGATTAGCACACAGTCCAATCCGTTAATTAATGACTTCGGTCCTGGAAGGCTTAATTCTTACGATTTAACTTTGTTTTACGACTCTACAATTTTGGGAGTTTTACATATTGGGGCAACTTTTCTTTTCATTCCGATCTTACCAACTTTTTTTAAGTTTAATTTATTTATCTAAAACAATTTTAGATCAATTTTAGTTTATTCGTTATATACAGGGTGTAAATAAATAAGTGCGAAAAAATGTAAGTGGTGATTCTTTGTCGAAAAATAATGTTGGTCTTTCATTTAAAAAAAATTATATGAGCAACACATGCTGAGTTACAGCCCCTTAAAGATGGCGCAAAAAAAAGATTTAAATTTTTTTCTTGAAAACAAAAAAAATTAAAATTAGCCAACATTTCTTAATATCAAAAAATCATTAAATAAATATTTTTGTAGTATTCCCGTATAGTTCCAAGAGGAAGAAAAAGCCACCCCTAAAATTAGTTTTGTTCTGAACTTTTTTTCTGTTTTATATTTCATTATTAAAAATTTATTTCAGAGAGTTTGATTTTTTCTAAACAAATAAGATTCCTTGTATTTTTTTTGTAAAAACTACGATTCCCGAAAAAAAATGTTTTTTCAAGTAGGTACATCGTATGATTTGGGAAAGGGGAAATTTTAGTCAAACTTAAACTTATCTAGTAGACGGCTATCATGTTGATATTGTTTCGTAACAATTGATTTGTTTTTCATTAATGTTGCTCAAGTTATAGTCAGTTTAAGCCTTTTGCCCAAAATTTTGAAGTTGTATACAACTGCAGAAATGACCGACATGTATTTGTTTTATGGTCATTGTAATGGTAACTCCTTAGAAGCATCTAGAAGGTATGCCGAAATGTATCCTCTACATGTGGCCCCTAATTACACTTTGTGTCGACAGATTCATCGACGGTTGCGAGAAACTGGTACGTTCAAAATAAGGAAAAATGATTGTGGTCGCAAACGCGAAGTTAGAACACCACAATTAAAGGAAGCAGTAGTTAATCTGGTCTACGAGCAACCCAGGAGCAGCACCAGAAACATTGCTTCGCAATTACTCGAAAAAGGTGGCAGTAATAAAAAACTTTTCCTACAAAAGTTTTTACTTTTTAAATATCTTTTCAACGATACCACATTTGAGATATGGTGCCATTTAAAATTCATACGCTCATAGCCATCTACTTGGAATTCCCACTTTTTCGGGAAATAATAATATCACCATTCAATTCTTTACTACGGCTTTATGATAAACTTTTTTAAAACGCAACTCTCTACGACCAACCGTTTTTATTAAAAAAAAAATGGCTGATACGGGTGATCTCATTCACCCTGTATATTTTTCTTCTATAGGTCTTTAGTCTTTATTAAGATTTTTAATAGTGGAGTTGCTCCACTTTTACCTACCTTTATTAATATTGAAAATTCTTAGTTTCAGATTTATTTTGTATAACTTAATTGATTTTAGATTTCATTTGAATAATGTAAAGTATAAAGTCAATTATATTCTTTTTAGATATTCTTTTTAGAAAATATTACATTTTATATAGGTATGATAATGAAGGTAATTGCTGTATACGCGTTAATACTTTTATTTAATACGTAATTAATTAACATCATTACTATGATACCTTTTTATAAAAAATATTGAACAGTAAACGAAAAATATATAGTAACCAAGATAGTCCTCAAGAATTGTAGAATCCTATCTTACAAGCTTGTTGTTTAGGTATTAAATAAAGCCAAAAATATTCAATACTGAGAAAGTGGTAAGTCGTAAGTCAAATAACATTTACACTTCAAACTAACTACATCAAAATTCCATACGGCATACACTTAATCAAATCTTCATCTAATTACCAGCGTAGAAGTTGAAGTTCACAGAGCTTACATAACTCGGTAATTGACAAATATTTCCACTCTTTAGAGAAATCAGTATGACGAAAGTTATTTTATATTCACCGGGCAAAACTTCTAAAAGTTTGCATAGTATGTCAAAACATTTCTTAAGGACATACCTAACAACTAATAACAATATTTTAGCGGATTAATTAAAAAAACCATTTTAATTACATCAAGAAGCTCATTCCACACACATGCGTCTGAACTCGACAACCTCCACATCGCATATAAATATTTTAGTCATGTCTGATTATGTCTCTGGCAAAATACCCAGGTTTTTATTAGTTGGCTTTCAGATTGAACTCCAGAATTGTATGCAAAAGCAAAGAAAAGACGACCTCCAAAGGTGCATGGTGGTGGACCCACAAGCTGAGCGCCCTTAAATGTAATGCTAATGCAAAGCGTAGTCTCTTCTGTCAATTTAACTGAACTAGAGGCAAGAAGATCATACCTCAAAGCCATACTTCTAATTGTCCGGTCAATCTTAGAGAACAAACGCAAGAAAGAGTTAGTGACCAACATAGGTGACAACAAGCCGTGGAACTTCGCTTACCGAGCAATAACCGATAAACACGGTTACTCTCTTACATGGGAAGTAAATGCGCATAAATTCTTAGGTACGCACTTTCCGCTTAGTGACGTCCTTGGCAAAAGCAACACTAGATATCGTGAAGCTCTGAGTTAGACCTCCCTGACTCGGCTGTTGATTGACAGGAGTGGGATAACTCCGTTATTAGTTTAATACGATTATTACCAAACATGTTCTGTACGAAGCTCTGGGATTATTTCAGAGAACTGGTAAACTGGCTGCTGATAGTGATAGTTGTTCTAAAGCCCTGGAAGCAAGTCCGCAAAAGATCTACTAACGGTTATTGGTTAACAGGTAGTGGCGAGTACACAACGACAGGCAGTTCATCGTTAACCAAGGCTTGTTGGTGGAAAACGCTTGGTTGAGGCTTAAAGTTATTGGGGTATCGCCTTGACACAAGTATGTCTAGTAGGTACTGTAATTGATTAGTGTCGATGAACTTTAAACTGAAGTTATTTTAAAAACCGCCACTATTGGAAGCATAACGAAAGCAAACCGAGACGTTGCCTGCACACCTTCATAAGGTTTCCCGGAACATTATTATCGGTAGTTTCAATAAAGATTATAGACAGATCCAGGCAGTTTATACACGTGGCGGTTGGTCTCTGAATGGGCTACCCCGGCTTGTGGTGCAAGTCTGACGAGTTGGTGGGGACCTGCTTACAAGGGCTATCGGAGTTCATTGACGGCTTATTAAGATTCACCCTTTTACAGTAGCTCTTCCATGACATCTACCAGCTGCCAGTTTTCATCTCTGTCTTCGGTGGCCGTTGTGCGTTGCCGGGCATAATCTGTGACTCCTAAAGCTGATTTAACTGCGGTCCAAAAAGCGGTCTTCTATTGCTGATGCATTGTTGTGCCGGGGTTGGCATTCTAGCTGCTGAACCTTGTCGACCATGCTTGAATTTGCAGTACCTGTGAAAAACAACTTACGGTGAATTGTTACGTAGAAGCCTTGTCAGGCTGATCTATGCCCTAGCGACAGGTAACGTGGGGGCCGTATAGTCTAATTTTATAGACGTAGAAAAACGCGAGAACATTCAAACCTCAAAGCCTAAGCAATAAAATGCAGTACATCAAAATCACAAATATGTACTCAAATGCAAATCATGCCACAGAGTTGGCAAGGATCGCTTTTCTATTTGTGACCGTCCAAAATACTCGAGTTGCGCGTTGCGACGAAAATCAAATTTACCGCGCATGCAACGCATTTTCCTATTGGTGGATCGGTATTTTCAGAATTTTTAATCGAAACAACAAGCAGACATCTTGGGACTTTCTCTTCCTTTTGGGCGATTGGCGGTACTTCTCGAAGCTAAAAAGTACACGTGAAATTCCAATGTGGCTTCAATAAGTGCACGATAAATTAGTGTGGAAATATAAATCCAACTGATTTTTGCCGTAAGTGTTTTTTTGCTATTTTTTTAGTTAGTTTAGTGGTTGTATTAATTGCTAATTACAACGTATAATTTAGCACGTGTCTTAACTTCATCCTCTACTCATATCTTATTGTCTGAATAATTCCTGGGAGCGTTGGAACGAGCAATTGGAAATCCTTTGTTACACAAAACGGGGTTGTTATCACGCCGTCGTCGATCTCAAAGCTAGACGGCCGATAATCCTCCAGCGGTTATGGATTACGCATGCGGCGTACCTGCTATTACAAAGGCAACAATCTGCTGTGTCGTCTCCTCCTCCTCAGGGCAATCTTATTAATCTTCGAATAGCTGTCAACTGGCTGTTGTTAGCAAGGACTTTTTTATAAGAACTACATGCATCAGTACACAGCTAAGTTATTGTTTTAAGGAACCTTTTCATTTTGCATGCGTTCAAAACTTAAGTACACGTGACATTAAGCGGTTGTATCCCTAGTGTTTAAGCAAACTGTTATTTAAGGTAGTCTCCATCTACCGACGCTCGTTGTTGTTGGTACTAACTCTCCCAGAGTTGGGGCGCTGCCATTACTGTAGTGTAATCTAAAACAAAAGGCCTTTTGGATTGGTGGGAGTTACATTCCGTATTAAAACGAGTGTAATATTAGTTCTTAGGTCACCGTGTGTAAGTGACGTGTGTACGTCGACTTTCCTTAATCACCAATCTTAAGTAAGTACGCTACTTTTATTTTGGGGTTAATAATTGAAAACTTAACTAAATTGTAACATATGTGAACGCAAACTATAACTAATTGGTTATTGCTAATGCACGCAAGTTTCATGCGACAAACTCTCTCTATTTCTCCCAGATTCTTTGAATATTTTTAAATTGTATTTGCTATATTTGTATGTTTTTGTCTCTCTTTGATTTGTGTTTGTTGTAGCGTAGTAGATCTTAAGTAAAACCTATTGAATTCCTGTTGGTTGGTTTTATGTCTCTGTTACCCAGCTGGTGGCGCCTCGTTACGCAGCAGTTAAATCTTTCAGTTATCTCAAGGACCTCCCCCATCTCACCGACTCCGCCGGACACTGCTGTGTTAACGCTTATAAATACGGGATCTTCCACGAATTTAGTGGGCTACTTCGAACCCAATATTATTGTTCTTTCTTTTCTAAGTTCCATCGCTAGAGCCGTCACTTTATTTTATATCTTATTATTTGTGAACTGCAACCGTTACATATTATTGATAAACAATTTAACAAATTATAATTCCCACCCCAAAATTACGTTACTTTCGGATAACAACAGCATCACGTAAAATACATCACAAACAGTATCATTTCAAAATTTATTAAAGAGGACCTTTTAGCACTGACTCAATTAGGTGTGACTTAAACAGTTTAAGTTTAAATCTAGTAAAAACGAAGGCTATATGTTTCAAAGAAAAACTAGATTCAGTTGTGATAGATTGAAGTTGTTTATCGGTCACATTTTTAGGTCTTATTCTAGACAATTCTCTGAAATGGTCACCTCAAAAACCGGTCAACAGAAAAACAAGGTGTTGGTATTAATAGAGTTTTTTACCCAGCGTTTAAAAATAATAGAACTAAACCATTACCCAACATGAAAAATCAGTCAACCATAAATAGCCAACCATCCGCACATAAACAGTCAAGTGTTCCATAAGGACTATAAATACTGTAGCAAATTTAGATGATACATCAGTCAGAAACTTAAATCGAGTTCTCCGACTACTACACTAAAGATTTTTGCAGCAGCAGCAAACGACACGTCTAGACAAACCACAGCTCAATAGCCCGCAAAATCATACCATAGATATGGACACCGGCCGTAAAAGTCTAGATCTTTAAATTTTTTTTAAATAGTTGTTCTGAGTTACCATCTTCTACAAGGTTTTCTAATTCAATGTCAATATTTAAGGGAGTGATTTTTGGGGTCAATTTTAAGAAGAAAACTTCATATAAACGTGTGACTCTTGCTTTTCTATTCGGTTAGTTTTTGTAAATAACAAAAGCGGACGGGTCTCGGGCTACAGTGGAGGTTAAAAATTCCCGTGTACTGATCGTCTAACGGGAAGCAGTTTGGAGAAATAAAAAGAACACACTAAAAGTCAAGACTTCTTTATTTAACACGAAATAAGTTACTATTAGTTTCACAAAATCAAAACAAAAAACAGCATTTATTAAAGTAAAGCACACACCATGCAACCCAAAGCAGTCAGCGGATTTGACGGTTATAGGGGTGAAGGTTTCGGTAATGTAAGCAGAGCGGTGGTTATTATAAACACAACACACGGATAGGAACAATGAAGCGGAATGACCAAGTTGACACACGAAAATGTGCTATGCCAATTTGGACAACTGTTTGAGTGGTGTACTGAAAGCGCAAAAATGCGTCACCCCAAATACAACACACGGATAGGAAAAAGAAAAGTTAAGGGAACAGAAAGCAGTACCTCTGCAACATGCGGGTCGGAGAGAGAATAGCCAAAGCGGTATCTTTGACGGTTAAATTAGAAAAAGTGGACTTACACAGTGTTAAAAGCAGGACCAGGCGGAACAGGTATTCGGAACTAACTGCCTGTTTAATGCAAAAACTCACGCTTATATAAAGCATAACTTAAGTGGGAGGTGACTGCGTGCGCACGAAAACTTAAGCGGGGGGCTATCGGACTTTGGGTTCACAATTGATAATACGTAAAAATTAATAACAGTTAAATACATAACGAAATCGGCCTTATCGTAACAATTAATTACTCCAATTAATTTAGTGACGGTGCGAAACTTAAAAATAAAAACGCATCGTTACAAACGTATGTCCTAAATGTTCTAAATATCCTACTTTTAAGGTACAGGTTGGTAAAGTTTCCAAAAATAAATAATTTATTATTAATATCTGTAATATCATTTTAGATTTTTTTAATGTACTTACCAAATTTTGTTTTATTTCCACCAGTAGCGTTCGTGCGGATTTTAATCTGTCTATTTTGGCAGACATTGATGGTAGGCTATTCATTCCTCTTAAAATAAAAATAATTTTTAAAATTCTCAATCATTTTTAAGCAATTTTGATTCCATCATTTTTGTCAATCCAATGCACGGTTTTCAATTAAAAAAAAAAAAATAAAAATCGTTCCTCTACATAATCGTAACAAATCGTTAATATGACAATATCACCATGCACAAATAGATATTATTTTTTTTAAATGAAACAATCAAAGGATCAACTTTACTTAGGAATGATTTGGTAATTTCCAAAATAATTTTTATTTTAAGAGAAATCAGTGGGGTACCACCAATGCCGGCCAAAATAAGGAAGTCAAATTCCGTATAAACGTCACTAGTGGAAATAATGTGGTACATTAAAATTAGTTTTGATACATAGTACATGTATGTCAAATTTTGGTATTACATATATTGATGATAAATAATTTATTTTTGAAAACTTTACCACCCTGTACCTTAGAAGTTAAGACGTTTAAGACACACGTAAAGTTTTCTTCTTAAAACGAGCCTAAAAATCGCTCCCTGACATTCAATTAGAAAACACCCTGTATAGTCGTACTGCGCGCGAAGTTCAATATCTTTAGTGTTTTTCAAAAAAAGTGTAAAATTATCTTGTCTAAGCCCATTCTCAAGAAATTATTTGATAGATATTTAAATTACACCTACAAAACCTAAAAAATAATGTATTGTATCAACTTTTCAACTTCAATAATAACAAAGATACATATGAATTTCACCATCTCGTGGGACGCAGTATATATTATGATAATACAAAAATAACAAGAACAGTCGCGTGTAATAAATCGTTGACGCATAGAAAAAAAAATTAACTCGTTTATTCGTATTGTGTATTTTGAAACAAATAAAATCGAACGCTATATCAGATGCTTGAAGTGGCTGAAGTTTCAATTTTACATTAACAATAGGTACGTAAAAACAAAATTTCAGACCATCTTGGAAAATGTTTAAAATTGAATTTTCTTAAATTAAAGTAGTTTCACCCAAACAATATTAACAAACCTTTTTTCTATTTATTATAAAATTTTAATATTATTCCTAATTGAGTGAGAATTGCACAATATTAATATTAAATCAATTTGAATTAATTGCAGTTTTTATCATCGATGTATGTTGCACAATTTTTCTTTGACTAATAACAGAAACTGCATAGATCTAGGTCACAAAATTTACTATAGAGAAAACTGTATTTTAAAAAAAAGCACTCGTAAATCATTATCCAGATATGTCAAAGATAAGGTGCATTAAAAACTGTTTCAATTTTTCATTTTTCAATAAAACGAAAACGTATTCAAAATAAAGTTTTAGCGATATAGAAAGAATTTTTGTGATTAATATGATTTGCACTTAAAATGTAATTAGCATTTAATTGAATTACACAATGTAGTTGCCACATGAACTTGATCAAATGATAATTAAATTCAAATTATTTTTTTACAGCACGTATAATTTTACAGGTTTTGTTTTTAAGATTTTGTGTATAGTTAAAATCATATAAGGTTGCGTATGACTCATTCTGAATAACTGCCTGAAATAATTTTTATAAACGTATGTCGTCGTTAGGATGATCTTTTTATGCACGTTTCTGCATTACTGATAACAAGTAATTAAAGTACATTTAATCAGATGTCGCTCATTTTAATGAATTATGTAGTTATTAAACCCTTAATATGTACCTACTGTTGTTTGAACTTTTGAAAGCAGTAATAAAGTTAAATGCAGTTATGTCTGTAGACCTATAATTACTATACAAGGACATTTAACCAAAAATCAAAACAAAACGTCAAAATAGAAAATGTCAAAGTGTCGACATACGACGCATATGTTAACACGGTAAACTTAAGTTTCTTGATTCTGTTTTTTTCTAGCAAACATAAGTAAAGAGACACGGTGCATTGTAACAAAATTATTATAATATGATACATACGCAAAGTTAACTGATTTTAACTATATATACACCGTGTTCCACGTAAAGCGGCCATTAGACCTTTATGGAGATTAAATGAATTTGATTCTTTGCAAATTTGCAGATTTACATAAAAAACTATGCCTTTTCAAATTAAAATAAAATAGTCATTGTACAACTTCTGGAAGCGAATATTAACTTCGTTATTTTAAATATAACCGCCTATATTTTATTTAAATATTATACTCAGCATAAAATTCTGTGAACCATAATACCATATTTGTCTATTCCACGTCTATCCGTTTTTCCGATTTCCATTATACAAAACTCTTGTTTAAACTATTTTTTAGATATAACAATCACGTGACAATAATTGTTGTAACAGTATCTCTACTAATATCAATTTTACAAAAAAAGTTAACGAAAAAATGTTGTTGGAAATTCCATTGTCTATAGCTTTTGTTTGAACCATTTTTTTTTAAACGCAATTTTATTTTCGTTTATCGGGATAATGTGGAGTTCTAGGGTAAACACTTGTTTGTGTTGTATTTTATAAATAACATTTATAATTTAATTTAAATTATTTACGTTTTCCCAATCTTATAGGGCTTTAGGTAGGAGTGTAGTGGATGGATCAATTCAGAGTCCTTGTACTTTAAAATGTGCACTTTCTGTTAACGTTTGTCAATTAAAATCTAAGTTTTTTTTTACTTAAGAATTTTAATTTATTGTTTTCTATTTACGGTGTTAACTAGATTAAAAGAAGAATGAATTTTTAGCTACTAATTTTATAGTCTCGAAAAAGGTCATACGATTTCTGACCGAAACGTCGGCACTCTTACTCTTATCACACTCTTACAAAAGCCCAATATGATTGGAAAAACTTAAATACCTAAATTTTAAATGTTATTTTCATTGCGTACATTTTTGGTTTTGGTAATTAAGATTTTAGTCTTAGATTTTTCACAAAATTTTGTATAAGCTCTTTTCCGCTTAAATTTTGTTTCGACTTTTCATTGAAACTTATATTAATTTTACTGCAGTTGTGTTTGCTAATTCCATAGATATTCAATAGATCCTTTGTTCAATTCTCTAGAATTGCTTTTAATAATCAGCTACGCCTTCTGTTGATATTTATTTTGGTCACCTCGTGTGATATAGAAGTTAATTTGTGATCGACTTTTTGATTTTTAAAACATTTTACTTTTATTTGTGTTAAACAAATTAAGCGAGTGATAGTGAGGTGACATTCTAGTTGGAGACCAATCTCGGCGAGATGATAACTAAAGTTTGATGTATTAACCTGCGTAGGATAAGGTTTCTAGTGTCATATTTGTATAAACCGATATAACAAAAATTAAGTAAAAGAAAGGTCCAAATACAATAAGATATGAGTCAAAAACAACAGTATTGTATGCAGCTGAAATAAATAAAGAAAAAAGAATATTACAAATTTTTGAAAAAATGATAAAGCACGAAAAACTAGATGGATGGACATAGAATGAGAACAGAGGATGATACCATAATAAAAAATAACATGTAAGCGAGAAACATCATGATCTAAAGAAAGATCGAGAATTCGATGGAGAACTTAGGAAGCATAAACACACGGACTGAAAAGAACTCAAAAACCAAGAACGTGTATGTTATTGCTAAGAAATTATTAAGGAAAAAGCGCAATTGCAGTGTAAATATTAATAATTGGATATTTTCGAAAGTTTATAAGTCCTCTATTGTAATCTTAATGCTTAAAAGAAAATCATGTCCATTAGCATTATAATACTTTATGAATAAGTTTCAATAACAATAGAATATCCTTGCTTGTTTAATTTACTTCCTTTGAGTCATAATTACCTACTGTTTGAGAAGGGGTAGTGTGAACCAATACATAAAGTAAGAAATGTAAATTCCATTTTAGTTTAAAATTTCAAGTGTTGTGAAAATGCCACCTCATCTCGGTGCTGATTTGAATGCGCGGATTGTTTCGGAATTAGCGGCGGGCCGTAGCGTGCGTAAAATTTCACGTATGTTAGATATACCAAAAAGCACCGTAGGTCATTACCGAGTAAAATGGACTCTTGAACATACTTTGGAAAGAGCCATCGGAAGTGGTAGACCTAAAGTATCTACATGTGCTCAAGATCTCGAGTTGTTTCATTACGTAACAGAACAACCATTTGCTACATACTCCAGGGCTATAGCAGATACACATTTTCCCGGATGCCGTATAACTGCACAAAAAAGATTAAAGGAGATGGGAATAAAGAAATGACAAAAATATGAGACGTCGTCTGGAATTTGCAAGGCGAACCTTTGGAATTTTGGAATCGAGTGATTTTTAGCGACGAAAAACGTTCAATAGCCGCAACGATGGACCACTAAAAGTTTTTAGAATGGAAGGAACTCGTTACGAAAATAATCACATATGTCCTAAAAAACGAAGTGGTTATTTTTCTGTGAATGTGTGGTTTTGAGTTAGCGCGCGGGGTCCAGGAGTTTGTTGGGCTATCGATGGACGTCTTGATTCTGCTGCGTATTTAGATATTTTGGAAACTATTACGAAACCTTCAATCGAAGTGTTTTATCCAGACGAAAATTATATTTTCCAACAAGTAAGTATTCTTATTTCACTATACTTATTAACATTTTCATAATGTATTTTTGTTGTTAAAGGACAACGCCCCTATTCATACTTCGCAGGTTGTGCGCAATTGGATACGAGAAAATAACTTGGAGCTGTTACCCTGGCCAGCAAAAAGCCCAGATTTTAACATTATCGAAAATGTTTGGGCTCGAATACTTGCTGTTATCCGAAGACAACAAGGGCCAAATTTTATACCAGTAAACCGTAATGCACTAATTGCAGCCATTGATACCGCATGGGAAACGATTAATATTAATTATATTGATACCTTGATAGCGTCAATGAGCAGACGCCTCCAAGAATGTATCAATAATAATGGAGGTCACACCCATTATTGATTTCTTATATTTATTTATATAGTAATACCTTTATTTAAAAAAAAAACGTTTTCATTTAATTTTAAACTATAACTTGGTATCTTAATTATAATTATGTAATAAATTCTTGTCAAAAAACTAAATATATACGTTGACAATAAGAATTGCCTTAGTTTTTATTTTCACTTTTTATATTAACTACAGAAAAAATGAAACGTCATAAAATATACATTTTGTAAGGACTAAATATTATGAATAGAGAGTTTAATGATTTTTTTTAATAACTTACAATAATTAGTAGGTTAGATTTATTTAAAAATAAGTAATAATCAGTCAACCCAAATAACCATGTTTAGTTTTTGATTTAATTTAAAAGTTATTGCTTGTAGACGTTTTTAAATCAAAATTATTTCTAATTTTATTTTGTAAACATTTCCTAAACAAAATTTTGATTCGATAATTAATCGAGCTATGGTGTTTAATTAGCGATACCTTCAAATATATTCTTTAAAGAAAAAAATTAAGTAAGCAACGTAAATTACCTATTTTCTAAAACGTGCTTAGTGTAATGATTCATTCTACAGTCCTTCTATAAGATAACCCCTGCTGAGACTACCTGCTGTTAGAATTGTAAATGGTACCCTTAAGCCCGCTTCACAATGTGCCAACTTTTGTTTACAGAAATTGTGGTGTCCAAGTTTTAAATTTCATGAGTGTACATCAGTTGCACGTGCATAGCATATTGCATTGATCGGAAGGTCGTATATTGTATAGTATTAGGGCAAACTTGTGTATTGTATAGTATGGAGATAAGTCGATTTAAGCGTACGTGCTGACACAAAGTACAAGCGTAGAGCACATGGTTTTGAGGAGTGAACGATGATGTGCGTAAAGTTAAGATGGTGCATCAAACAATAAAAGTGTCAAAATTCTTCTTAACTTTTTAAATAGATGGTTTTATATTTTTATATAAAAAGTTTATATATCTTAAGCCCGCGTATCAAAATCAGCTCATGAGTTGTACTCACCTAGCGCATCGTAAAAATAGGTTTAATGGAAATAAAAACAAACAACACTCATAAATAAAATGCACCACGTTTTGTTGAAAGTCATACAATTTATCGTTCTAAATCACAGAAGGTTGCACCGATTACCTAATCAGAAAATGTACCTAAATAAGGTTAGTACATTAAGTATGTAATAGAAAACAGATTGTTGCATAAATATACTTTTAAATTGCTTTTAAACGTGCACGTTGTTTTATTTAAAATTCATTCAAAATTAATCAATAGCACACGTATCTTTCATTTATTTACTGTATTAAAGTTTTGTTTGAAAATAACAAACCACGCATTTTATTAATAAAGCCATCATCATCATTAATAAAAATTAATAGTCTCATCGTATACTTTTGGAGTACTTACCACAACCTTTTTTTGCATTAAAGTAGGTAACATTTTTATATTCTTAATTCTTTAATAACTAATTCTATTTTATAGGTTGGACAAAATTGATATTACGAGGATGTATTGATATCTAGTTAGCCTAGACCAGTTCCTTGCATAAACAAAATATTGCGTTACCATAGCAACGAACAATAACTTATTAGAAGTGTCCGTGTAAAGTTTGACGTCAAAAAAGTAAACCAGAGTCACGCAATAAATTAAATGAGAAAAGATGTCCACCGAAATTGTGAAAATCGAAAAATTGGAGTATCGAGCCATCATCAAGTACCTGTATTTAAAAGGGTTAAGAGGTAAGCAGATTTACGAAGATATGCTTAATACCCTTGGTGATCAATGTCCTTCGTATGCGACCGTCAAAAATTGGAATGCAAGCTTCAAAAGAGGTAAATTTTCCATTGAAGATGATGACCGATCGGGAAGGCCAGTTTCTGTGTCAGTCCCCGAAAATATCGATGCAGTTCATGACATGATTTTATCAGACCGTCGAATTGGGCTAAAACGGATATCTGAAGCACTGAATATTTCATACGAACGCGTTCATCATATGGTTCACGTCAATTTGGACATGAGAAAATTGCTGCAAAATGGATCCCCAAATGTTTGAATGTTGACCAAAAGCGTGCAAGGGTAGAAGCATCGCGTTCGATCTGTGCTCGATTTGAAAACGATGTAGACTTCTTAAACCGAATTGTTACTATGGATGAGACTTGGGTACATTTCTACGATCCAGAAACAAAGCAACAATCGATGGAATGGCGACACTCTGGTTCTCCAAGACCTAAGAAGTTTCGTGTCCAAAAATCTGCTGGAAAAGTTCTTGCTTCAGTTTTTTGGGATTGCCATGGAGTAATCATGATTGATTTTTGGATAAGGGTAGAACAATAACTGGAGATTACTATTCGACATTACTGACCACTCTACGGGAAAATATTAAAGAAAAAGACGCGGAAAGCTATCCAAAGGTGTTTTGTTTTTGCAGGACAACGCCCCTGCACACAAATCTCATGTTGCCATGCAAAAAATTTGTGATTTAGGGTTTGAATTACTAGAACACTACCCTTATTCACCCGATTTGGCTCCGTCCGACTATCACCTCTTTCCTCAACTGAAGAAAAGTTTAAAAGGTCGTACATTTTCTTCCAACAAGGAGGTAATAGAAGCTGTGGAGGTCTGGTTTGCAAAGCAAGAAGAAACATTTTTTTGAAAGTTCTATAGACGTTGCAGGTTCGCTTTAATAAATGTATCCAATTAAGAGGAGAATATGTTGAGTAATAAAATATTTTAACATTGAAATTTTGTTTGGTTCTATAGTAGGCTAAGAATTTTTCAATATATCCTTGTAAGTGTTTGCTATCGTTACCACATGTGACTTCATTGCCAAATGTTTTCCCACATACACATATTTGCAGTTGATTACATTTCATGACAGTATGTACTAAATTTTTGGCATTTGTACATACTGCCTAACTGGAAAGTTTAAATATCTAGTATTTATATACAGGGTGTTAGGTAAACATGCGGCAATAATTCAAGGGGTTTTTCCTTGGCGTAATCTAAGAATATTTTGTCCTATGATGATTTCCTAAACACCTCTTTATTTCGAAGATACAGGGTGAACAAAATTTGCGACAGTAACAATATTTAATATCAAAAAATAAATGTAAAGTTGATCAATCTACAATAAATGTTCGAAATGACTTCCTCCAGCCTGGATACAAGCATTCAATCTTCTCGTCAATGAATGTCGAACTCGTTCAAACACACCAGGGTCGTTTTTAATAGACTCACACCCAGCAATTATCCGATTTTGCAAGTCGTCCAAATCTTCCACAGGAGTAGCGTAAACTAGTGATTTCAGATATCCCCATACGAAAAAGTCTAAGGGATTTAATTCTGGGGATCGAGCAGGTCATGCGTGTAGCCCACCTCGACCAATCCAGCGATCTCCGTATGTTGCTGTTAAAAATTACGAGCAACCAAACTGAAATGTGGTGGTGCACCATCGTGCATATACCACATTGCCATTCTTGTCGCCAATGGTACATCCTCCATAAACTCAGGTTGTGTTTCTTCCAAAAAGTTGCGATAAGATTCGCCAGTAAGTCTTGCTGGTAGAAATACCGGTCCAATTAGGTAGTCACCCACAATTCCAACCCATACATTCAAGGAGAACTGATATTGAAAACGATCTTCACATACCGCATGCGGATTTTCATCTGCCCACACATGGTTGTTATGAAAATTTCTAATTGCAGTTCTTGAGAAATTAGCTTCATCAGTAAAAAGAATCTGTGTCAGGAATTGAGGGATTCGAACTAATTTTTGCAAAAGCCATTGACATAATGCAATACGTGGAGGAAAATCGGCTGGTAGTAGTGTCTGAACGCGTTGGATGTGGTAAGGATACAACAAGTTGTCCTTAAGAATTTTCCAAATTGTCCAATGACTTACATTCAAAGCATTGGCAATTTTTCTCGTAGAACTACTTGGATCTTCTTTTATCATGTTTAGCACATTCTGTTCCAGGTGTACCGTTCTTATTGCCATTGGTCTTCTTGGCCCTCCATTTCGTTTCAATGCCCCGGTTCCGTGAAGACGTCGATGAATGTTTTCGAAGATTTTTCGATCGGGGAAATTACGGCAAGGAAACCGTTCAATGTACAATCGTCTGGCTTTTAATGAATTTCCATCGGCAAGTCCATACATGAAGTGCATATCAGTCATCTCGGCGTTCGTATAGTGATTCATAATAGCGGACTTCACTAACTATTAAAGACACGTAAAAGACCTAAACGTCACTCACTTTAAACAAATGTGACACATCAAACAGCTAAACGTCACTTAATTTTTTTTACTTGACAAACTCATTGGCGTACGCCATACTTTTATTTACATTAATATTGTTACTGTGGCACATTTTGTTCACCCTGTATCTTTGAAATAAAGAGGTGTTTAGGAAATCATCATAGGACAAAATATTCTTAGATTAGGCCAAGGAAAACCCCATTGAATTTTTGCCGCATGTTTACCTAACACCCTGTATTTTAGAAGCTTACAGCGTTACTCTCAAATACAGTTGACAGAAGCAAACAAGCGACTTGGTGGGCGGGTACAATATCGCTGTTCTCTAAGTTAGAATCGAAAGGAAGAACACGAACGAAATAACAAGCTTGTGAGCAGCAAAAATAACAACAAACAAACTTTCGTCGGCGAGTATACCGCTACGGCAATTTGTATTGTGATTGGTGGATTGCATTTACTATCAATTTTTAAATTTAGTTAGCATATTTTCTGGGTTCGATGTTTGCTTCTGTGCGCTGTAGTACTACTCTATTATTATAATATTTAATAATTTTTATTTAAATAAAGGAAGTATCAACTGCCAAGATTATAAGCTTCCATTCTCTGAGTTTTTAAAAGGTAAATACACTACATATTTAAATACATGTTTATACTTTTTAGAAACGTTAAGGTATTTCTTTTAGTTCTGGTTTTCAGTCGTATAGTTGTCGCTCGACATTGAACTCGAGACAATTACAAAGCATATATGTAACGGTAATATTTTGCGTTGCACTTATAGTGTTTAGGGCAGTTTTCCAATTTTGTTTTCAATGTCTAGAAGACATATTCATTGATTGATACCATTGATTTTTTTGGTTACACTTTGTTTAAGACGCGAGATATATTTTTTTTTGGAAACATGTTGGCACAAGTTAGTTCATTATTTTTATTATTTCTCTCGTTTTTACAAATATATGAGCAGTACGTGCATTTTACATAAAAGAAGCTCCCGTTACAGTATTGAAGTCTGTTCTCGATTAACTTTCCAAGCGCAAAGATGTGCGAGTAGCACAAAATAATTTTTTTAACTACTTTGTTGGCGAGTATTTAAAAAATTTCATTCAGAATACTAAGTGTTTCCGAGGTGTCTGGGTTTTGTTTTGTTTTACATCAAGAAAAGTTTGCAAATGCGGTTTATAAAGAATTCCCGCTATTTTTATGCATTAAATCGTTTGTGTTTTAATAACGACAAAAATTTAGGTTCATTAGTACCGACACGCCCAAACGGGTGATTCAGTAGTAAAAAATATTCTTTTCAGCGACGTGCTTTAGCGTAATTCTTAAAAACAATTAGTACGACTTTCAAATGGTTTTGTACCCTTGAAGCCTCCGACAGCGCATGAAAATCCGTTTCGTTTTTGCCGTATGACGCCTTCTTCGACGGATACATATGGTGGAGGAAAACTTCCTGGCTCTCTAGATAACCACAGCTGTTCATTAGGCATTTAGATTTTTTGTAATTGAATTTTGCGTAGTTAAGTATCAATACGTAATTAATTAAATTGGCTTTAATACCAAACAAATTTTGTACATTTGTTCGCATACGTAAATTTTTAGCATAAGGTGCGCTTGCGTTTAAAACTATAATTGAACCAATGAAACTCTGACATTATGCAATTTATATTGTTCTAAACGAGGTCAACCTTGGATTTACTGACCTTGTTACGGTTTTATTTTATACACCAAGTAAACGTATGTCGCGATTAATACGTTACGACAAAATTTATATCTAGCGCGCATTCTGCGAATTTTTAATTTGTCGAAAATAATTAACGATTTCTATTTCCGCAACGGGCTCGACATCTGGTACTTACTTTCTTGCTGAAACTGGTAGTGTCGGATTGCCTTGAAATAAAAACTGCTTGAATAGTTCGAGATGTTTTAACAATTTACCAATAATAATTGGTTAAGCTTTATATATGCTCAATAACCTCAGTATTTTAATCGGCTCAATACGGGTTTGTTCATTTTATAATTCTGTTACGCGAAGACAAAAGGCCTTTTGAGTTTGCAGGAGGTACTTACCCCGATATAGCGAATACAAATTAGTTTTAAGATTAAGTGTCGGGTTGCATGTTCTACCTATTAATTGCCATGTGTAAATTGTGTATGTAAACCGAGTGTTCATATAATCTAGCACTCAATTTAAATATTGACACTACAAACTGTGCCTTTAGAGCTTACTTGTATATACTGTGTTTACTTGTGTAATTTGTTTATTAGTGCTACTATTTCTTATTTATACGTGACAACATTAAACAATCTCTCTCTCTCACTCTCTCGCTATTATAGCAATTTTAGACTGCCTTCCTTTTTACGATTTATTGTTGTCAATTTATTCTGAATATTGTATTTCGTAATAGGATCTCCTGTCGGTCGGTTTTATTACTCTCTTACTCAACTGGTGGCGCTTTGCTAGGACAGCGGTTTATTTCTTCAACCTCATTATGGATACCTCCCCCACTCTAAACCGACGCCGGGAAGCTGCTGTTCTATCTAAAAATTTTATTTTCAGAACCTGCTACGATATACCGATCAGAACTTTGAAATTCTAGCGACATCTATTGACTTTGTTTATTTGTAAACCTTAACCGTTACAACCTAATACGATAGTCATAAAAACAATATTTTTCTTTTGTGTGTCTAGAATATTAAAACTTGAAATCACGTAATTAGTAAGATAACATTATAAAATTCTGTGACAAATATCAATTTCCCTATTCTAGGTATATTATTTTTCTTTTGTGTTCTTTGTTATTTTTTTTATTGTTTCAAATGCGATGACTTATGTTTTATTATAAAATTATGTTAAATTATACATGGTTAAAAACCTTTTCAATTCACATTCGTGTATGTTTTACTCGCGTTTAAATAATGTTGCAGGTTAAAAATTGTAGTGTAATCAAGGTAAATCAAAAGTACCTACATCATGAACGTTGCATCTAGAATCGACATTGTGCACGTAACAGTGCATACTACAAGCCATAGTCTACTATTTAATTCGTTAATACGTGCTTATAATACAGCTACTAATACTATTACAGGATTCTACATTGCCCCGATACTTATTAACGTGCAGAGAAACATTAAAAAATAGCGTTGTTTAGGTCAATGGCAGTATCTATTTACCATACTAATAGGAAAAGCACTATATGGTTTTAAGCGAGTGTAGTTAGAAACAATCGTAACTAACCGGTATCACATTTTACCAACACTAATAATTTCAAGTGACAAATTAATGCTAACACTTTCTCAACGAACGCCTTGCTTGCTACTAATAAAACATTTTAGTTTTGCAAACGTGACTTGTAAGTTACTGGTATCTAGCGCAAAGCAAAATTTATGCTTTAGTTAATGTATAGGTTAAATTTAATTATTTCATAATTGGGTTTTTGAGGTTATTTTAAGACATCTTTACCTAAACATCTGCCTAATTACTTGTAATTAATTATTATTCATTTAAAGTCGATGAGTTACTAATATATGATGTATGACTTGTAATTGTCACCTTCGTCTCTGCCTTTCATCTTAAATATACCATTTCAAGCAGTTTCAGGTACCTACATGTTTCATTTTGGGAATGAATTTGAGCAGCATATGTTGTAAGATTTATATCGGTAATATAACTTTCTCGAAGGCGTTTATGCAAAATGTTAGAAGTAAGTTGAGACACTATTGTTTTAATCTTCTAACATTTATTTTTTAGTTTACATAAAATATTTGATCTTAACGTTTACGGCTTGTTAACGCAAGTAAATAAAAAATAACAATTTGTTTAATTTCTCATACGTTAATTAATATTAATACTCAATAATAAGACAAACAAGTTTTTATAAACATAGATTCTAAACGGTTTTTTTTATTGAAACAAATTTTTAAAAAACGTTTTATTGTAAATAATTAGAAGACGCAGATTAATAGGAAGTGGTTTATATCATTTTACCAGTGGCGTGCACACAAGTAGTATCCGAGGTTTAACTTAAAAAAGTTTATAGTACTCAAGCTTTTTTTTCAAAATTGGGTTAGAAATTATGGTTTCACAATTAAAACCACAGGAAATTCATCTCTTCAGCTTCTTCTCTCAGATTGACTTTTTTCATGAAAATAAATGAATATGACTATTCATTGTCATTTACTACTTGTGTTGTTGTGAAAAATAATTAAAAAATAAGGGTGCTATGTATGCTATATTTTGAAAGTAACAAAACACCTAAAACCGAAACTGAAAAATTCAGTAATAATATTTTTTTAATTGGACCTCGCTCGATACCTCTGGGCCCGCCAATGGTAAAATGAAACAAATTACTTTTGGTTTAAAGTTATTTAAAACATTCCTCTGTATACACTAAAAACTGTGACTAAGTTTCAATGCCATACTAATTTGAGCTTTTAATTAAAAAAAAAACCTTTTTTTTAAAAAATATTTTAACACTCTGTATAATAAAAACACCCTGGCATGTTTAAAAATGGTTTAATGTTTACATAGTTGCATTAAACTATTCCACTAAATTAACAAATTTACGTTTATTATTTAGGAGGATGGGACTATACAACGCCGCCTGTTCATTGCCGCCAGTTTATTGCCGGACTATTTAATCGTCGGGACGTTTCACTGTTGCCTTTTCATCGCCGGGACGTTTTATTGCCCGTGTTTAATTGCCGTACGTTTGATTCCCGCTTTTTAAAAATATTTTTTATAGTTTATTTTGTAATAACAAGACTATTACTTAGTAAAAATAGTATATTTTACTATAAGAAATAAAAGTTCCGTTTCCTCATTTTTCAAAAAATTAAACGGAATTTATCTCAAATAGTAAATAGTATTTTTTTACGAAATGAGAATAAAATAATAAAACCAAGAATTATAACGTAATAATTAGCAAAACAATTAGTTTTCAAATACGTCAAAACATTTTACGGTTTGAGATAAAATACCTAACTGAAAATGACACAAGTTAAGTTGATAATAGAATGTCTATTAATTTTGATGCAACAAATTAAAAAGGATAGACTTTCACTACTAGAATTGAAAATCAAACTTTCACCATATGGCAACTACTACAAAAGACCTAATATACAGGGTGCCCATAATCTATCTCATAACATGGGTAACTTTCTTAATATGCTAAATAGGTAATCGGTTAAATTAGGAAAGTTGGGCAGAATTACAAGCAAAATGTTAAACTTTTTTCAAATTTGACATATGTCTTCAACTTTTGAAATTTTGTGAAAAAACTGAAAACAGTCGATTTTTTAATGTTGTCCTGTTCCACTACTACTTACTTTAGAACTGAACTAAAAATGACATCTTATACATATTTTTACGTAGAATTCGATAAAACTACTCAAAATGTCATAACCCTCTTGATTTTCGAGATATAACACAAACTTACATTTTTTTAAATGACAATCATAGTTGGCTGTGATCTTATTAAATAGCTTTTGTTTTTGCGATTTCATTGATATAAGGTTCGATATACTTTACTCTTGTATTTCTATTTAAATGCCCAAAATTGTGTTGTTGATACCATTAAGGAACAAAATGATTTACAAGTTAGTTAAACTTGAAACAAAAATTTATATTGACAATATAATACCACAAGTAGGTACTATTAATGGTTTGTAATTATGTTTACGATTGTCAAATGTGCATATTGGTTAACGGGGGCCATTTCGAACATTTAATATGAACTTTTATGTCTTTTGTACATTATTGCAAAATTTAAAGGGGGGTTTAACATAAAAAAAAAATTCCTTAAAGCCTCCCCTGAAGAGTTACAGCCCCTTAAAGATGTGTAAAAAATTCACATTAATCGATTTTTTTCTGAAATGACTTGAAATAAAAAAGAAATCTAAACATTCAAATACTACTACCAAGAAGCCTCCATAATTTCATAATTTTATTCACCCTTGTTCTCTGCAAGGGGTGAGTCTTACTACCCCTTAGAGTTTTTGCCAGAACTTTTTAACTAATTTTTTTTCAATTTTAAAATTCAGATTTTGGAGGGCCAATTCAATTAAAAACTTTTTGTCTCTTAAAATTTCACGTAAACTCAATACTTTTCACCAAAAAATAAATTAAGCGAACTTGCAGAATTTTTAATTAATAAGTTGCGTATGCAAGTTTGACATAAATAACAATATTATTATTAACTATCATTTTAATTTAAATTAACAATATTATTTCAGAGAGTGTTCAAAATGGGCACCATTTTCTTGAATACAGGCTCTTATTCTTTGAACAAATTTCCGTTAACGCTACCTAGCATTGCTACAGATTGTCTAACTCTTCAGGGGAGGCTTTAAGGAAATTTTTTTATGTTAAACCCCCCTTTAAATTGTGCAAGGAATCTCCAGTTTCATTTTCTGTACTGATTAATGAAACACCCTGTATATAAGTACAAAATTACATTTATAAACAAATAGGTATAAAATAAGAATTTTAAATAAAAAAAAACACAGCCAATATTTTACAAGGCAATGAAAATAGAGTATCTATCACCATAATGAATAAATGGCTGTGCAATAGTTAAGAGTCTTCAACACCACCACATTTGCGGGTGGGAATGTAAGGGTGTCTTTCAATTTTCTTATCGTGAGCATAATCGGAAGAAGAGGTAGTTTCTAAATAGAATGTAGACGGCGACACTTACCGGAAGCGAATTCTAAGGATTTTTGTTGTTGCAGCATGTGCGCTCGTGTCTGTTTTTGACTAATCAAGAACAGAAAACCATAAACAAAAAATATTTTTGCATGTGTGATAAATCGGGAATATATAAAATTAATTGTAAAGACTGTAACCAAGTATATATAAGGCAAACCAAGAAACCTATCATCGCACAGATAGGTCCAGTGTTGCCATGCATATGCTTGAAAATGGCCATAGAGTAGGCGACATTGAATTAATTAAGAGGGTAGATAATAAAAACAAACTTGATTCTTATGAAAGTTTAGAAATTTTTAAAAACAGAAATTTGCTTATGATTTATGATGATAACGGTCCATTAGGATTTTCGGATTTTCGGAAGTTTATCTAAGAATCAATTAAGTTTAACGATGCGTGACAACCAGATAGTATATATATAAGCTTCCCGTTACTTTTTAATTTTAGTATCGGTATCGCTGATGATGACAGCTTAGCTGTTGGAACACGTGTCCTAGTAAAGTTTTTGGTGCAGTTTTTGGTGTGTTTTTCTGTTGGTTACATGTTTTAAAGTTTTAATTGTTGTTTTTAAAGTGACTTTTGTCCGATTTCATTTCCTGTAGCGTTTGCAAGATGCACTCAGTCATTGTCTTCACTTGAGACAAAATTTCTGCTGTATCATTATATTTTCTTAGAGTAGTTTAAAGTTTGTGTTAAGCTCTTGTAGAACTTAGCTGTTTGTAATTTACCAGAAAAGTAAATAAATGTTGAATTTTTAGTTAGACAGTTAGTTATGTAGATAATCACTTAAAGCGTTCATTATGATAATCTTTTTGAGTTTTGATAGTTTTTCTGGAAGACGTAAACAGACTGCGAATAATCGACTTGTGGTTCGAGAGTGACGCGCTTTCCGCTTTTCACAAATAAAACACTTGCCAAGAACAAAATAAGTGAGCCTAAAAAATCTACAAAATCCATCTGCAGGCACCAAAACTTTGGGAAAAAACTACCCGTTTCACTAAATGTCAAATAACACCGGATCATCATCACACTCTTTATAAGAAACAGACATCAGAACGTGGAAATAAACGTGCTGATTGTCAGCTACAAAACAAGTACCTAAGAACACCAAAATATTTCATGCTTGACTGCTGATGATGGACTCTCAAGTCAAAAACGGTACGGCAATTCGTAAAACAGATAATGGACCATCCAAACCATTCATTAATTTACAGAATGTTTTGCGACACTTAGTGTCTACTCGTGTTAACGATCACGTACGTAAATGCATTTGCATTAAGCAACTTTGTCTACAGATAAGTAAAAGCAGTTACATAAGTTGATCCTACGATAATTATAGCCAACTAATGGTTAGCAAAAATAAAAATCTCAAATCGCCTGCTGTAAATTCTCAAGAGGTTGTACAATAGCAAACAAACACCGAGAATCACCTGACAGCTGTTTTGTCCTTTTGGGATTCTTCAGGAGTGAGTTCTCTACTCAAGTGTAAGTTTACTATTATTCAAATGCACACAAATTGTATTGGTAATTGCTTTTACTTATCTGTTAACCAAGTTGCTTAATTAATTTAATTATGTTACTTATTTTTGACGATAATTATCATATTGAATTTGTCACAGAAAACGTATTGTTCCACCATATCTACAACTTAACGTCTACTGTTTCTCAGCACGTTTGCTGCATTCCCTAATTATGTTCTTTTTCAATATTTTCCTTTATATGTTTTTGTTGTGTTTGATACTCACTTTAAATGATAAAAAGGCCGAATTATTTAGCTATAGTCTTTAGAGGATTAAGCACTTGGTTTTTTGGAAGAACTTACATAAGACCTGCTGAGTATGTTGCTTCACTACGGTGATATAGTTACGGTAGACAACTTCATCTCTAAATTACCTGTGCCACAACCTACACACAAACAACAGAATCAAAGATTTACTAACTTTGCAAAATTACAGGTCACTCACCACACTAAAATTGCTCATACGTTGCCAGGACATTCAATTCAACACCTTTACGTCGTAACCGTAACAGCCAGTTAGCTAAAAAATCAACTTTTGTTCGTTCTGTATTCGTATCAGTGGAAAATTTATTTAAAGCACCTGGCGTTACCGCACATCAATAAATAATAATAATAATAAAATAAAACAATTTGATAGCTAAGTACATTTAGTTTCTAAGTTATTCATGTTTTATGCGTACAGTTTTAAGACTTTCATCATTGTAGTTGCATGTGTTTTAGAAACCGATCATTATAATACGCCACTCATTGATAATTAGCACCTTTTGTATTAATCTTTGTGATCGTGGGGTCTCTCGATAAAACGGTTTCACATATGTTTACGCCAATCTTTTTGTTTTAGTATTAGTTTAATTCACTTTTACGGTTTAGTAACTATATAATTAGGAAACACCAAGTAACTTGATTGGAATTAAACTCGTATTGGAATAATTATGAAAACCAGAATTACTTATTTGGTGTTGGCCGTAGTAGTTCCTTAGTTACATAATCTATTTATCTGTAATACAATCAGTAATGTTTACGTAATTTATTTGTTAATTGTCCTATTGTTACTTGCTATGAATGTATGCGTTGTGTCTATGACACAAGTTGTAAAACGAACACTACATCGTTATTGCATTAAATTATATGTTCCTTTGTGTATTAAGGTCCTACTGCTTAGGACTGTTAAACCTAACATTTACCGAAGTTACCCTGTTTTGTTAAATACTTTTCCTACGTCAACTTTCTCATGGATAAAACGGTCATTTGCAGCTCCTGCTAAAGAAACAGAACAAATATCTAAAGATCCAACGCCAAGATAAGCATTTCTACTTAAAAAATGTAAAACTGAAAGTGTGTATTTATAAAGTTTGTCTAATTTTGCACATGTTTCAAATTAGTTAATTTTAACTAAAGTATAGGTAATGTACTTTTCCTTTACCTGCTTTATTTGTTCCAGTACCAGTATACAAACGCCTGATGAATGCAAGTTCTCTAAAAACTATTACAACAGACAGCATCACATGTAAAAAAAACGCAAATACAAGGACAGTTATTTATCTCTTGGTTTCATAGAACGTGATAACTGCCCCCAGTGTGTCATTTGCAATTCTACCAAATAGTTCTATGGTTTTAGTTAAATTACGCAGGCACATCGAAACTAGTTACCCTGACCACAAAGATAAAAATATTTTTTTCATTCAAAAATGCGCCATGAGTTGTTAAAAGAACAAAAATCTATTAATGTGTTCTCTCATACAATGAATGAAAAAGCGTCTAAAGCTTCATACATTGTAAGTTACCGCACTGCACAGGCGGAAGAGGCTCATACAATTGGAGAAACACTTATTAAGTCGTGCATAATTGTTACTACAAAATGTTTGGTAGAAGAAAAATCATCTACTGTGAGTCGCCGAATTAAAGATATGTCAGGTACAGTAAAGACCAAAGTGATAACGCGATTTGCTCTTCAAATGGGCGAATCTACGGATGTTACTTGTGTTTGTACAGTGCGGACATCGTTTAGAGAAGATTTTCTTTTGTTCTATTCACTTCCAAATAACACCACTGGGGGTGAAATATTTAAATTCTCGGACAATTTTTTGACATCTAATCAAATTCCATGGGAACACTGTCTTGATATTTGTACAGATGGTGCCAAGGCTATAGTTGGGAAAACTGCTAATGCTGTTGCAAGAGTTAAAGAAATTGCCACAAAGTGTACAAGTAGTCATTGTATTTTACATCGCAGTATAAAAGATGTATATATCTCTAAAACTCTCCTTGATAAAGAAGTTACAATAATTATCTTCATTAAAGCCCGACCGCTTATCTTGCGACTGTTTCACATACTTTGCGATGACATTGAAAATGTTCACAAATCTCCACTTCTTCGCACAGAAGTAAAGTGGTTGTCTCGAGGCTAGTCTGTTACGGTTCTATTTTTCGTATTGAGGACGTAGATCGTAAACCGCTGTAGAACGTGTGTCGCAAGTAGTAAGGTGCGACAAAAAGTTGTATTTGGCGCGCACGCTACTAATTTGCGATTGGTGGAAATTGAATTTAATCAATTTTCCGAAACGGACGGCGGACATTTTCTCGCTGGTGCACGTGGGTGTTTTAGCGTCTTCTCTGAAGTGAAATTCTCACCAAAAACTATTTAATGTGGGTTTCACAATTTCCAATATAAATTGACGTTTACATTAATCTGCCTACATTCAACGTGAGTATTTGGGTTTCTTATCTATTTATTTTAATTCTGATTGCTTCTAATGCATTTAGCACGTTGTGTTCGGCATCTTATACTCGTTATATACGTTATTGGAATAACTTTCGAGGGTGCTGGAGTAGCTACCGAAGAACCTTCCCTATTAATGTACGACAACACCACGGCTCCGTAGTAGTTAAGCCGCAGACCAACGGGGAGTACCAAGTCGTCAGAGGTTTGCTATGTCGTATATTTCCAGCAAGGTAGTCACCGGTGTGCTGTTTTCTCCGTACGCCACCCCTAAAGAAATCCTTGGGTCTCTCTACCTTCCCTGAACTGTCGATACCGTCGCTAGCAAAATAATTTAAATTCCGGAACTACTCTCGACATATTACAGCTAAGTTTTAGTATTTATATCACTTACTCATAAATAATTAAGGCGCATAAAGCTCGGGTACGGATGACATAAACGGCTTGATAGTAGTGATTTAAGTAACTTTATTCGGTGTATCCTCGTCAACCGTAAATTTGTTTTAAATCAGCTTAATAAGGACTGGGGTGCTTAATTTTAGGGCGGTTGTCGCGGACACAAAAGGCCTTTTGAGTTTGCGGGAGGTACTTACCATTTCTTTTGTTGCTTAGAGTTAGTGAACCAGCCGTGTGTAAATAATATGTGACGCAGAGCCTTAATGGCAGCTAATTTTTCGGTTTAATTTGAACGAGAATTCTTAACTTAAGCGTTTCACTAAAACTTGTCACGAACACGACATCTTAACTAGAAGCCTGATTTATTGCAAGCGAGACTGCTGCTAACGCACGTAACTATATGGTACAGTCTCTCTATTTCTGTCACATTATCCTACTATTTTTGTTTAATTTTAAGATTTGTTTGTGATACTGTATGTATGTATGTCTCTCTCTCTCTCTCTCTTTGGTGTGTGTTCAATCAAGCATATTAGTTTTAAGTAAAACCTGTTGATCTCTTGTTGGTCGGTTTTATTTCTTTCTTTACTCAGCAGGTGGCGCCTTGTTAGACCAGCAATCAGAATTCTTATAGCTATTCAGAAATCCAACCAACTTTTCCACAAAACCGGACGCTGCTGTTCTAACTAGTATAAATATTTTGTTTATCCTTCACTAATTTAGTGCGCTACATCGAGCCAAATTCCCTTACTTTTTTTTCTAGGTTGTACCGCTAGAGCCGTACCTTCTTTTAATATTTTGTAAACTACAACCGTTACAAGTCTTTGATCCGTTTATTTGAATTGCGACAAAAAGTTGCTATGTTTTTGAGCAGCAACAGCATACCGGGAGGGTTGGAAAAAATTTGAAAATAAGTAGCGACTTTTAGACTTGCATATTTAGCTGCTATATTTTCTAAAATAAATGAGGTGAGTTTTGCCATCCAGGAAAAAATATTACAGTCTTCATTGCCGTTGACCGCTTACAAAAAGAAGCTCATGTTTTGGGCAGAATCAATTAAGGAACGCAACGTTAATTCATTTCAAAGTTTAAAACTGTTTTAGGAAAAACACCTAGAGAACAACATACCCAATCAATTTTTTGATGACATTTATCAACATTTAAATGACTTGTTTTATTCAGCAATAGAGTACTTTCCAGAGAACCACGGAACAAACTTTGAACAATATAAATGGGTTCTAAATTCCTTTGTACCATCAACCCTCAAAGCAGCTCATTACGAATCGTTGACGATTTGACATCCGATTCCATTTTGAAAACCAGATTCACAATATAGCCTTTGATACATTTTTGGTGCAGTGTTGAACGTGAGCACCTAGAATTGGGTCAACAAGCAATTTTATTCTTACTGCCATTTGTAACAACCTACCTATGCGAAGCCGGATTTTTGACATATGTTGCAACAAATACAAAATATCGGAATCGACTTAATACCGAACCAGATATAAGGCTATGGTAAAAAAAAGCTGTAAATGCTATAGATTAATGGAACCATGCATAATTGCATAAAAAAGTAGTTATCTAACTTTGTAACTTTTTCAAATTTTTTGGTCCTGCTTGTTTGTGCGTGTAATTCGGTATTTATGTGTAAATGATGAACAAAAATTTTATCCATTTAATTAATTAAAATTTTAAATAAATAAATGCAACAAAAACAATTACACAACTTAACCATAAATAAAATTGTGTTCAGTGAAAATCTATATCTAAATTATTTATCTTTTTATATGTGGCGCAAATAAGTCGTTCTACTTAAGCAATACCGAAATGTATCCCAAAAAAATTCTTAAAACTGGTTGATGTTTTGTGTCCATATCTTTCCTATCCCAAAATAAAACTTAATTAATGCTCCGTTGTTACCTTTGTTGAATGGAAGTTGGAATAAACAGTACGTTAATTTTTGTTTTAACGAGGGATTTAACGATTAGTTAGATGAGGTTGTGAGAACATATTCTGCTTCTGCAATTCCGCTCAAATAATGATGACGACAATTAAAGTCTGCAGACGATTGTAAAAATTTAAAACTTGAGTTTACGATAACTGAGAACAAGGATTTTCTGAGAGGTACTCAAATGATGCTCTTGGCAAAACTTAATTTGTCATAAAAACAGATTCAATAAACTCATAAAGTTGTTCGCTAATTTAACATTTAATTAAAAACTAATCGTACTTTCAGATTAAATTTAATTAACGTTGAGGATAATAAATCCCTATTAATAAACAAAGTTTAGTTACAATTGGAGTGTGTAACCGTACTACTTTCAAATGCAATATGATCAACAGACATAAATTTGCGTGATACTCAATCCTTGAGGCATCATCACTTGAATGGTCGGATATTTCTGAATGATTTCTATTTCAGTAGCTACTTTCCTAAGCAGGTTAAAAACTTTAGTTTTTCCAATGTGGGTATATAAATTGGTAATACAAAATATAAAATGTAAGCATTTTTTAGTTGCGCGCAAATACAAAAAAAATTGAGACAGAAAAAATCATTTTATTTCTTAATTGCTGAAAGCTTAGCAGAAACCAAAGAATATCGAGGATTCGTTCAGGTTATGTAACTGATAGCTCTCCCTTGTGGACAACATATAATACGGCAACGTATTACTTAAACCACATTAAACGTAATTTCGTTAAAAGGATCATACGTTAAACAGATATAATAAAAAAACAATTATCCGCTCAAGTGCAAATGTTCTTTAGATTAGAATTAAAGAGGTCGTGTTACATAAATTACATTTTGTTTGTATTGCAAATAAAATGTAGGATTCTAATTAAGTTGGGGTAAATATCCTTTAACATTCTGTGTGCAGAATGAATAAATTGAAACATAATATGATCAGTACTTCATTTTAAAATATAATTAAGTTTTAATTTTAAAAATTTGATTTAAAAAATCAATTCGTTCCAAAATGAAACAGTATGTTAATGAAACAATTATAGCCTTCAAATTACAGCTCGATCATCTTAGCGCCATTAAGAGCTGAGCTAGCCCAGGCTAGCACAACAAAAATAACGGCAGCACACTTTTAATAACGGAGTTATTGAGATTTGAATCTGGAGAGGCTATGGCGACCTTAGTCCTTCCACAAAAAAATATTTAAATTTTGATATTCGCACACGATAGTAAAGAGCTAGCACAGGCTACCACATCTTTAATCAACACTAGCACACCTTTAATAACGGAGTTATTGGTATTTGAACCTGGAGCGGCTAAGGCGACCTCAACCTCCTCACTTATCATTTTTTTTTATGTTAGCACACGAAGGATAATGGTTATCACAGGCTAGCATAACGCTAGCGCATCTTTAATAACGGAGTTATTGAGTTGAATCTGGAGGGGTTAAGGCGACCTCACAAAAAATATTGATTTTTTAAAATTTTCACACAAAACAGATTAGCTAGCACAGGCTAGCGCAACTTTGCTCAACCTTGGCCACTCCAGATTCTGAACTCAATAACTCCATTATTAAAAGTGCGCTAGCGTTAATTTTAGTTGTGTTAGCTTTTGCTATAGTCCGTTCAGTCTCATCTGACGGTTATAGGATTATAGTGTGCGACGCTCGTTTTTTATGTTCATTGTTACAAAGTCCGCTTTTAAAATACTTTCCATCTTGTACTATAGTATATGAGAAACTGGTTATATACAGTGTTGGGGGTAATGAGTGCTATTCAAAACAGTGTATTTTAACTTCATTTTTAATAACTATGTAATAGAGTCCAATTTTGAATAACAAACAAGTTGCAGACATCTTGTAAGTAATCCAGTAGTTCTCAAAATTCCATATGATTTTTTATTTAAGTATTATTTTAGAAATTCCATAATGTGATGTGTATTTAAAGTAACTGTGTATAACCATCTTTGTTTCTTATATACTATAGTATAGAATGGAAAGTATTTTAAAGGAGGACTTTGTAACAATGAACATAAGAAACGAGCGTCCCACACCATAATCTTATAACCGTTAGATGAGACGGAACAGACTATAGCTCAGGTTTTTAATCTTCAAACGTCAAAAGAATTTTTCTGGTTGTGGGAGGGGGGTGAGGAGTAGGTTTTCATAAATTCAAAATATTAATGGAATTCTCTCTCCTCACAATTTAGTATTAAGAATCAGAATATCATTAGACAAAAAGGGGCTCCAATTTTGTTTAGAAAAAGCACCATTAGACCGTAAGCAGTTTATTGTTTCACATGTGTTCGTTAGCACTATGTAGTTTTAATTTCATCTTTCCATTTCTACTTTACAGTTTACGATTTTTTGTTTATCCTATGAATTGTCTCGTAATTCTGCGGATATCGTTTTTGATCAAGGACGGCGGACTACGTATTCCAGAAATACTGAAAAGAGATAAGTTATCTGTTTATGTGTTATTGTTACTTGCGTAACAATTGTTAATATTTGTCTCGTGCGTAAAATTTAAGGTAACGAAATCATTAGACATTAAAGCTAGAAGAGAATCTATGAATTCTTAAACATCAATCCAAACTTCCTTGTTAAATTTCTGTCAATAAGAGAATAACCTCCTCTCCAAAAATTCTGAAAAAAGGAATGAACGGGTCCACAATTTCATAGAAGAAGCCGTCTCTCGGGGGTGTTCAAAGTGTTCTGAAAATTCACTTTCAGAAATACTCTATTTGTTTTATGGACTAAGGCCTCGCAACTTCCTTTGGTAGCAAATTCGAGTTGACGAGGTCTCGAATAAGAGCCTATATACATTCAAATCAAATTTTTGCAGACAACTGTACATGTTAGTCAACGGAAGAAACACCCAACAGATATCGGACAAACTCCATCATCCTTCTTATTAAAAGCAAATAGATTAGCACCGTACAATACTTTAAACACTTCATCATTCACAACTACGGAAAACATCAGATATAACAGCTTCTGGATGGTTGATAGGAGGTTTCAACCAGAGTCTCCTTTCTATTTGGATAGGAATTACTTATGTTTCAAATCTTTTTGATGGAAAGTAAAGGAATTTAAGTGTCCTGAGGGTGTCGTTAAAATTTTAAGGCTGAGATGGTCAAGAATGCTTTTCCAACATGTTCAAAAAAGTAATTTTATTAAAAACAGCGTCGTCGTCTAAGATTTTAGACTATCCTCTTTCTTTCTTTTGGGGTCTGAGTTTTAGAAACGCAATCTTTCTTAAAAGTTGTCCTGTGTAGTTCTGGAAGACTTGGAGAGTCATAGGAGAAAGTAAATAGCTCTTTCTAAAACCGTTAATTATAAAGGTAAATCTTTGAACAAGAACAAATTTTCAGAATTTTGGGATCCATTTAATGATGGGAACAGTTTAGATTGAACTGCAAACTGTAATCTTTTATGGCCAGAGTGACTAAAAAAGGCTTGTTTAAACCAATTTTTTGAAAAATACTTATTAAATTTGCCTTTTGACCATTTAATTTTAAAAATTAACAAAATAGGGTTCAACATATAAATCATATAATTATCATAATTTAAATAGGCTTATACTTGGTCGCAGTTTTCAATATGAAATTAAATAGACATTAAACTTTAGGTAGGTAATAAGATTTGAATCCAAATTTACAGTACGATATATAAAATAATTAATTTTAATTAAAATGAATAAAGTACTGCAGTCAAGTTGATTTTAGAGGAGAAGTATTGTTGTTTATTATAAAAGACATTAAATTAAGAAAGCAAATACATAATACCATTGCAAGAAAATGACGGGTGCATGGGTGTGGTGCCATCGAATTCACAAATAGTACCTCAAATTTTACCGACAGAAAGATATAACCAGTAGGAAAACTGATCGACTCTTAATTTATCTATGGTTCTCAAAACTTGGATGAGATTTAATTATTTATTTCTTTGTATGATATATTATCATATTTTATTATTGTGTTATAATGTAAGTGTAATATATAGTGCCTCAGTAAAAACCTGTAAAAACCTGTATAGTGTGGCAATAAAACCGTGTGCAATTGTGGATTCGTTCGCCTTGGAAAGGCATTTGCTTCAAAGACCACCAAAACCTAAATATGCCAACAAAAAACAAAATAATAAAATAACGCGTCATCAGGACTGAGAATACAAAATATTGATTATTATTAGATAATAGAGTTGCACTTTGAATTGCCTATTCGTATGTTATTTACTTTTGTATCATCAATAACACCAGACCATATTTTTTCCGTTCTTCAGAAAAAGACGTACTTAGATAGTCTTGCAACCATACAGAACTTTAAGCTTTAAGTCTTATAACTGAAGAATTTACAATATTTTTCAATTGATAAGAGTTTCCGTTAAATTGGCGTTTATCCTATTCTCGTTTTGACGTAGCTTTTTTTCGAATGTTGGATGGGGTGCTATTACAAATACATAACAAGAAGCTAATAAAGAGGGATATGTTTCCTAATTACACGCATAGTATAATTCAACTGTGTTTTTATTTTTTTTTGTATGATAACTATTCATTGAGACTAGAGCACAATAATTAACTTTAGAATAAACTAATGCTAATCCTCCCAAGTTTTTCCAGCTAATTTTTAATGACATTATTTTTTGTTTCACTTTTTCTAAATGTAAAATAAAAATGTATCTAAAGTTACTCCCAGATAATCTGTGTTAAAATTATGGTTTCTATTACGGATAATATTTCTACTTTTTTTCTATTACTTAAATAAAAACAAGAAACCCTTCTTTTTAAGATTGAGGCATTTTTGAACCAATTTTTCTTAATAAGAAGTAATAATCATAATAATTTTCCATAAGATAACCGATATGCACAATGTTAAAATATTCGTAAAAATAAAGAAAAACCAAAACAAAAGACAAAGAAGAAGAAAGCCCTAAATTAAAATAAATACCATTAGTTAAAGGTTAAAAACATAAATATATCTACTACATTCGTTTTTGGGTCTTAGATAAAGGTAATTAATCAGATATAAGAAAGATTAACACTTTAGCATGGTTGTTCGTCGAGGTCAACCAACAGAATATCTTTCCCGGTTAAAGCGTGCTTACGCAGACAGAAAATGTCTACGTATCACATTGCACGGTCTAAGAAAAGTTTAAAAATTTATGTACCGAGTGAACCAAAATTAATTTTAGTTTTAACAACGAATTAAAAATATTAAATCTTTTTAATGTCATAAGAAACATTAATAAAAGTAAAAAACGATATAACGCAACACTATAATTTAGTTTATCAGAAAATACAGCTAATGCTATTAGTTTTTATTTAAATTCCTAAAATATTGAGAAAACACAAATATCAACGTAAAATTAAAATATGAACTTAAATGGCCAATATTTACTATTCTTTACTACTTCCCAATGAATAAGTTATTGTTATTTGTTTATTGTTATATACAGTTTTAAAAGTTTTTATGCATATTTACAGAATGCTTTGTTTAAGATATCTTTAAAAAAGGCCATTTAATTGGCCTTTTACTATCGATAAAGTATGATACTTGTGACTGCTTCAGTATAAACTGAATAACACTTCAATACATTGTGGTTCGTGAAAGAATAAAGCAACAGGAAGCTTGATTTAGAAAAAAATCGATTATTGTAATAAAACTATAGATATTTATTCATCTATAAAACATGACGAATTTATTCAGAATACATCAACAGATTCATTTTACATTAAAATTACTACAAAGTTATTGCTAGCAATGTAATTTATTTTATTAAAGCAAACCACAAATCAAAAAACAAAATATTGCGTGTAATTTTAATAAATTTTGATCCTTTTTATGTTGTTTATTTATTTTACATTTGTTTCATGTTTACAACTTTAAAAACTGTCTACTTATCCCCAGTATCCCTAAAGTGCAAATGTAATTTGAACAGAATTTAGTTCTAGTCAAGTAAAATCGATTTAAAAAAAATATAATAATATTTGGAATTGTTAGATGATTTTGGTACTTAGGCTAATTTATGTAATACTTAATTATTTTTTATAATGAACTAGTGGTATTTGAGTAACCCAAATATTTTATTCTTTTAAGCGTATAGTCATAATTCGTTTAATAACTGTGAGGTCACATCTGATTATTTCGACGAAACCAAGTGCAATTAAGGATTCGTTTGCTTTCGCACTTTAGAAATATTACTAAAATCCTAGATGTTCAAACCGTACTCTTATAAAGTAATTGTAGAGTATTCGTACTTATAGTCTAGAACCATTAAACGTGAATAATACCATTACAATTCAATTCAATCTATAAAAGCAAAAAAATGCAGTACCATGGCCAACTATGATTTGCATTTAAAAAAAATGATAGACGATAAAATTTAACTGATATAATCGAATTAAAAAAGAGTCTGAAAAACGTTTTTACCGATTTTTGACTGTTTTTATAAATAAGAGTGTTATTATATATTTTTAAAAACCTAAAATTTTCGTTTTTGACTCATAACTCGAAAACAATTAGACGTATAAAATTTTCCTTTTGAATCTCAGTTTACTTCTAAAAGGGATCCTTGGACAAAGACATCTAATTTTCTCTGTCCAGTATAATAAGGTACTTTCCATTTAAAACGATAATTAAAACTGACGTTGTTCATCGATTAAGTATGGGCACAGTATATGTAATACGCAACGTTTCAGAAGCGAAACTCCCACTTTAAAAATTACTGCAAGTATTAAGTATTATTCTGTGACAAAATGCAATGTAAGTTGTGTAACCTACAAGAAATTATTCAAGCCATTTAAAATTACCTCTAAAAACAACCAAAAGTATAACATCAAAGTCACTCAAATTTGACGTCAAAACATCAATAAAGCCAAGACAACTTTCGCTTCTGAGTGAAGCGTATTGTTAATTCTGTGGTATGGGGGAATGGAAATCAAACAAAACACATGAACTTCACATGATTTTCAAGTCATCAAATAATGTTGAGCAATGATAGACCTACCACCATGTGGTCAACAATCTATTTATCATTTCCACGTTTAATAAATTATATTTACATTAATACCACACTACGTCTAACAGTCTGTTATTTTCATTGAAACATCATAAGGTTGAAAAAAAATTGTCAGATTAGAACCAATAACAAGAAAAGTAATTTTCAAAAATTAATTGTGAAGGTTTAAAAATTATAACACAATAGGTACAACTTTGCAACTTCAAAGTTGATTTTATTTTCAAATCTTTCAAACATGAACATATTAAGTCAAAACCCAACTATATATATATATATATATATATAAATGATAAGCTTTCGACATGTAGTGTCGACTCGTAAAAACGTTCACGTACGAAAATGTTAGCAACTTTGCCGACAGGTATGTAAAGCAGTTACATAGTCGATTCTTCAATAATTATAGCCAACCTAACATACTATATATATACTATACATACCTGTCGGCAAAGTTGCTAACATTTTCGTACGTGAACGCTTTCACGAGTTGACACTAGATGTCGAAAAGCTTATCATTTAAATATTGTGATCCCTCCAGTAAGGCATATAGTCGACAGCGCGCGTTTGTACAATAGTGAACTTACACTCGAGTTCTCTCACTCCCGATGAGTCCCAAAAGGACGAAACAGCTGTCGGGTGATTCTCAGTGTTTGTTTGCTATTGTACAACCTCTTGCGTACTTTACTGCAGGCGATTCGAAATTTTTATACTTGCCAACTGTTAGGTTGGCTATAATTATTGAAGAATCGACTATGTAACTGCTTTACATACCTGTCGGCAAAGTTGCTAATATATATATTTATTTATTTATTTATTAGCATAGTATATATATTCTGAATATTGTATTGTAATGTAAGTGTTATAAATAGTGCCCCAGACGATCAGTATAAACCTGTATAGTATGCTGTATGCAAGTGTGGATTGGTTTGTCTTGGCAATGCATTTCCTTCAAGGTTTAGGAAAACCACTAAAACCTAAAACCCTTCCCTACCTATTAGTTGTAACATTTAAACTTTTCTTAATTTTGTTGTCTGAAAAATGTAATTGTAAGGGTAATTATTGTTAGAAGAGTTTTTGAGAAAGCACGTACATGCAGGTGCAAAGCGTTGCACCTTCTAGCATTTGAGTCGTTTCTTTGAATGCAGCATCTCCTTCTTTTCTTTCTCGTAATCGAAATCAATCATAATAGCCAAAAGGAAACAAAATCTCAGATGAATAATACATAAATATATTAAAATAGATCCCCTACACTTCACAAACCTATGTTAGAGAGTGGTCTCGTTTGTACAGCTTCAATCAAAATTTAATACAAACAATAAGATAGTTGCAATATCTAGTGTCGCCTAAATAGTGATCTAAACCAACTTTGTCGTCAGATGTGTAAGCAGTTACTAAAGTTATTGCCATCTAAGCGTTGGCTTAAAGAACAATCTTAAGTCGTGTGCTGTAAATTTGCAAAAGATTGTACAATTGCAAACAAACAACGAAAATATCAATCGACAACTTTTTCGTCTTTTAGGGACTCTTTAGAAGTGAGGAAACTCAAGTGTAAGTTTATGATGATGATGATTACTTGCCTGTCAAAGCATGTGACAGATAAAATTGGTGCACTTATTAATGCATCTTAAGTGTACCAAAGAGAAAATTCTATGGTATAACGACTAATGATGTTGTTGATTCTAGATCATCAATAATTGTCAGTATTCTTTAGACGAGTCGTAGTCGGAAGTTTACCATTGTTGATGAGTTGAAATCAGCTATTTGAGCATTATTACAAAATACCTCACTAGTGGGAGAGTAGTCGGAGCATAGCCTAGCGGTCAAAGCGCCAGTTTAGTTCGATTCCAGTAACAGCGAGAGATTTTCTCGAGCCAATCTAGAAGTTATGCTCCTACCGTGCTTCGGAAGACATGTTAAGCCGTCGGTCCCGATTACTACACTCATACATTTGGTAATCGTTAAAAATATATCACAGCCACTTCCAATCCATTTGACCAGCGTGGAAGTGTAAGGCCAAACTCTCTTAATATAGGAAAGCGATGCTCGTACAAAGGAGTGTTGAAGATGTAATCATAAGCTGTAGAAAAGGTAAATGCACGGTTTAAAGAATCGGTATCAACTGTTACATGTGCGTAGTTCAGATTACTAATCAGGTTTTCCATGTTGTCGTCAGTGGACAATGGAATAATGGTAATGTCAAATAATACCCCAGTCAATAGAGCAAATAATAAGTAAATTTTGACAAAAATAATAGTAAAATACCGCATGTGCCATGTAATTGTAAATAGTATTATATTCATGTTTTATTAACATTTAAATGCAAAAAAGAAAAACTTTTTTTTCTGAGTGAAAAGTAATAAACCAACATTAATAGTGTAAAAAAAAGTTGTAGAGAATAAAAATACGAATAAAATGAGCACCAATTCGACTCCATCAGGTTTTTCCCAAGAAAAATCGGAAAAAATAAAATATTTGTGTTTTTCTTTTTAAATCCGTTAATTCGTCATTTTTTGAGATGTAGCATACATCTTTTAGGAAATAAGAGGTAATGATACGTACTTAGTGTGTGCAAAACCCTGCAAGTGTCGCGCAATTAGTTCATGCAAAATTGCGATTTAAAATTTTTAAAGCAATATATTTACTCGACGCTGAATGCTCGTGTGGTTATCCGGTTGTTAGAAATAAAAAAAAATTGTAAAGTTAAAATAGAAAGGAACAAAACGTATATTCTCATTTGTCGATAAAATGATATCTAACACGCAAAAAATGCATGCAAAGATGACTAAAAATCACAAAGTGTAAGAAAACGTCGGAGTAGTGGGGGTACCCGTCCGCTAGCTCCGTTTGAGGGGACTGCAATTTATATAAACGCGCTGAGAACGGGTACCCCACTACTCCTCCGTTTTCGACGAAAATGAAACAGCCCAACAATATAACACGGTTATCAGAAAACTTGACGAACACTGCAAGCCACTTAAAAATGTTGTCTTTGATCGATTTAAGTTCTTTTTGAGATCGCAAGAAGAACACAACTACGTACTTTGCGACTGAGTGTGAAGCGAGATGAACCGAATGCAGATATTGCAATTCATTCTGAATCTGGTTGTTCTATGCCAATGAAAAGTAATGAGCAAATTGTTTGCCCGACTGACAATGTTGGGACGATTCCAAAAGTAAGTGTTCCGCCGAGTTTGGAAACTGGTAATTTCAGTAACCCCTACCCCGAAAGGAAATGAACCTCAAGACATGGGTACCACAATCGGTAAACCAGAAGTCTCTTGACCGAAAAGATCAACCAAAAAACCATTATGGTTGGGTGATTATGTGTGTGACCGTTGTGTACGTGTAAGTGATATTAACAAAACAAAAAAAAAGCATATTACATGTGCGTAGTTCAGATTAATAATCAGATTTTCCATGTCGTCGTCAGGGAACAATGGAATAATGCGAATATCAAATAAGGTTTTTCTACAAGCGCTACTAAAAATTGAAATTTTTACCCGGCATACTGCAATTAAAGATGTAATATTATATAGCGGCAAATTAAAAGTAAATCACGTGGTTTACTTTTAACACTAGCATTAAAAATGAAATGACAGTCTTTGTGAAAATGAAAATTTCGGAGCAATCAATTTTGGTTCATTCTTTTTTAAGTTTATATACCTACTTATTTTCTGAACGCATGATGATGAGAGTTCTTTAGGCAACACACAATTCTCTCCCTCTTGTACTTGTGCAACTAACCTAACTTTATAATTTAAGGTGGAAACTCGGAATTCAGATTTTATTAACGAAAAGGCTACAAATTATTTATGTATCCTATTTGGAAAAATTGAATGTACAGTTGTAACAAATGGTAATAGTTAGCCCATGTGAAGAAATATCGTTGACCTGCAAGTTAGAACTTTTAGAGGTAGGGTAATTATTTAAAGTAGTGGGTACTAAAAAATTGTTGTTGGGCTGCCCATCAAAACCGTTGGAAGCAGCAGGGCAATTATCTGAAATAATTTGAGAAGCAATTCTTTTCTTGTTTTCAAGGGAGTCTTCCAAATATTCTTCGGCAACGCTTGAACTATTCCAACCACCATGTCGTTTAATTGTAGTTAAAATTGCCCCAGAATCTGCTAATAAGCTGGCGGACGTCCGACGGAAACAGTGGCCCGTATAAAGTTCACTAGTCGGCAGTTTCAGCATCTTCCCAAAGGTATTAATACCCACTGGTTGTATGGTACACTTATTGTCTGTGTACTTTATAAAAAGTCGTCCGTGGTTGACGTGATTTGGACGCAATGCCAGATACTTACGATATAAGTTAATGTAAGCTTCAGTAATGATAGTAAACGTTCTTGAAACTCTAGTTTTACTGTCTGGAATGTTTACGACTAGTGTACTTCCTAAATCTTCAATATTGCTTAATGTCAGCTGACAAATTTCTTCACGGCGGCAAGCGCCTAGTATGCCCATTATAGCAGTAACTCTGAACATTAAGTACTATCTGGTGCCTCACCAATAAACTTGTCAATATTTTTTGGGGTGAAAATTTTTGATTTTTTTGGAAGGTATCCTTCTCCTTTGCGCTTCAAGAACGCAATGAGTTTATAAAATTTACCGATGTCGTGATTAGTTGTGACATTCAACATTGACTTGATCGTGGAAAAATGTGCCCAAAGTATAGAAGATTTCCATATTTTGGAATGTTCCTCGAAGTAAGCTAACATAACACTTTCGTTATATTTTCCTACAACATTCTTTTGGGCGGACCACTTTTGAAAGCGCTGAAACGCTAATTCATATTGTTGCTTGGATTTAGTGGGCAACAAATCTAATGTTGCTCTACTAGCAGCTTCTACTATTTCTATTGGAATTTCTTCACTCATCTTAAATTTCACGAATCTAATATATCGCAACTGTCAAACAATAAGCGAACTTGATTGTTTTGTAAATGTCACAGACTGCCTGATTTTTTTCGGTAATCTTTAAATTTTTTATACATTTAGCTGTTTTCAATAGTGGCGTTTTTAGAAAAAATGTTGTATGATATACGTGTTAAAAGTGATTTTTTTTTGCAAGTGGGGTGGCTCCACTCGCTTGCACGTTCCATGATCCTCCCCACTCGCAAAATAAAATCTTACTTTTAACACTTATATCATAAATAACTATTATGTTTTTGTCATAAAAAGTTTTGATTTATAAAAATATTATAAAGTGTACTTAATAAATAAGCTTTAGTAATAATCAGTATAGATTATTCATGCAACTCAACTACCTGAGTTGCAAACAGAATATTTACATCATGCGTAAATATTACAAACACATTTAGTAATATGGGGAAAAAAAGTACCAGAATCATCATTTTATGCTAGCCATGAATTTCGACGTTTATCAGCAACTCTTTTGGCTGATGCTAATGGCGGCATCACCATCGTTAAACGTTACGGCGGATGGAAGAGCACAAGCGTAGCTGAACGATATGTCAAAAATTATCTCAAAATAAGAAATAAAATTGAAAAAATGATTTAAGGGACCAATCCAGAACTTTTTTTAAATTCTGTTCAACAGTCATCTTCATCACCTCAAGTATGGGTGAATGTAACCAGTATAATTTTGGAAAAATTAAGTTTGAGAATGTCCAAGCTTGTACGATTCATATATACTTTCCAAACTCAGTGAAGGGTGTGTCTTCTAAGGAAATACAATCTTAATGCATTATAAACTATTATTCATTAAGTTGAGTGGTTTGTATTTTTGTTTTTTGCAAATAAAAAAGGTTTGACATTAGCGTTATATAATTTTTTATTACAGCACTAGTGCATCTTAACGCAACTCGTTTCCAAGCTGTTATTGGGTCTAAAATGAAATCAATACTAACAAAACTAGGAGCCCTTTGACTAATATTGTTAAAGTAAATATTTTTTATTATACTTTCTTTGCTCTCAAAAAATTACGACCATAAATACTAGTTTTGTGAACAAAAGCTTCACAATGGCTATGATGGATCAGGAATAAAAATTTTAGGTCTTAGACCTACAAAAATTTTAAAAATATAGCTATTCATGAGGGTGCCCATATTTTGTAATAGAATTGCCTGAAACTTAGCTACTTATTCTAGACATTGGAAAGCTTTAAAACGATGAGAATCCATTCTTTTGTATAGACTTATTCGTTGGTTGTTATTTAACTTTGTGAATTTGAATTTTTTTATGTTTTGTAGATACAAGAACATTAACACTGTAAACATAACGAAATAAGCACATGTCTGGTAGCTTACAAAAATTTAAATTAGAAAAAATGCTTGGAACTATTAAAGCTTATACTGAGAATAAATTCTAAACATAAACTAAGACTCAATTTTGTTCAATAAAAATTAAAATTTCCAAATAGCGCAAGTTCTAAGAAAGTATGTTAGTTTTAACAGGAAATATGCCACATGTAGATAAACTTGTTCAAAACGAGACATAAGGAGATCTAGTTTATCTTGTTTTATTCCCAAACTGATGGTGTAAGCAAGAACCAAAAAGTCCAAAGTTTTCACCTACTCTGATGTAGAGAATAATTTTGATCAGACCATTAACAACAGTTTCTGCTTGGTCCCCTATTGTTTTATCGCCAAGATACCAAATGTTCAATTTTGATTCAATTTGATTATATACTCATCAAAAATTCTACTATAGCCTTTGGGTTTCCTTGTTCTAATACCGAATTTCACCATCAAATTCCAATTTCTGTTTTTCTCTTTTTTGACTACTTTTAACAGTATTGCTTAAACCTTTTTTTCCTCACATGTCATAGCATCGTTTGTGCAGATTTGCTCACTAACCTTTTGCAATTTATTTTTATTACTCATTACTATACTCTTATTGCTTTTATTGTTTGGTTTTATCAATCAAGTGTCAGTTCCAAGCTTCCTTGTTGTTTCAATTTTCAATCATACTCCTAGTTCCTTTTAAAAAAATTCTTCTTTTTCCTCTTTTACTTCCCTTGGGTTACTTGTTTCCATTTATTCTTTTGTAACTCGGTATTTTTCCATCTAGCGTTTCTATTTTTCATTAGATGTCTTCATTTTTATTTTTATATTATTAATTTCATTTCTGCTTTTTTTTTATTTACGAGCTCCTGGATTTCTCAAACTCCTCAATGTCATCCATCTTTTTTTCCCTCTTCTGTCAGGTAATGATCTAAATCCATCTTCTATTGGGTTTTAATTATGTTTATTCTGAAAAAATAAGGCAACGCAATCAACATCTCGGGAGATGGCTAATTATCTGACTTGCTGAATTATTTAATGTAAACTACCACTATAATTTCTTTTTTCTGCTTGTGCAACTTTTTGTTCAATTTTGGGTATAATAAGTGGCTTATCTAATCTCTGTCAGATTACCGACACCAGAACTTTTATTTATCAGTATTTATCTCATTTATGCATACAGTTTTAGGTCTTATTGTTAGTTTTTTATTACTTTTAAAATTACTTTTTTTCTATTCTATTTCGAATTAATATTTTCTTCCTCTGTCTTTTAGTATATGGTTCGGATTGAACTTAAACATCCGAGCTTATTTGCAGTTGCTTACTTACCCTTGATTCTAATTTATTAATTAAGGGATAAATAGTAGCACTAAAAGCAGCTGTACCGGATGAACTTTAATTGAAATGGGTTTGTCTCCAGAAAATAAAGAATTTTGTCAGTAACTTTGGTTCAGGAAGGGATGTATAACAATATTTTTTTTAAACAGTCTAATATATTGTCGCAAATAATCATTAAATTGAAAATTTTGTATAATTTTCCTCTTTAGTACCCTCACTGTGATACACCGTTGAATTTAAAATAAAAAACTCTTTCATTTGAGCTAAGTTTGATCCCCTCTTCCTATTTAATTTTTTTATTGCGATGACGTCCCTGCTCCTGTGATGACGTCACAGATACCCTGTATACCTCAAATGAACGTACTGTAGGTCCCAAACATATTACCCAATTTTCAAATAAATCTATTCGTTAGTTCCCGAGCTACAATCTGTTAAAGAAATCTTGGGACACCCTGTATATCGTCGTCTTGGTGGTGAACATAGGTAAACCACATTTTCAGGTGAAATGAGTTGTTGGAAAACTGTAAAGAATGCACTGGTGAAGTGAGCCAAGTGATTCTTTAGTCATAACCATGAGTTTCGTTCAACTGTGAAAGGAACTAAATGGAAATACGTATGTTTTTTCCAATGGTGAAGTATGCTTTAGAGGCATAGATTATTTCACTAATATTTTTATCTATAATATTATAGTGATTAATCCCAGATGTGAAAGAGCTATGCCGCACAGTAACAGTTTGAGTTGGCGCCAACGGTTTGTACTTCAATTTAGAATCAGTTCTGCCTCTGTGCTGTGTCACTTCTCCCAGATTTTGTGGTGAACTTGATGTTTGTTAAACAATAGCACATAATTTTAGCGGGAAGTTACTCGTTGAACTGTGTTTCAAGAGTGTTGTTAATGAAGAAAATGCTAAAGGTAAGAATAATGATATTATGCATCTCTTGTAAATTCTTGACGAGAGACCATGTACAATGAGAATGTCTCATAGTATAAAATTAGGTTATATGGACATAATTATGATTTTATAGATCTTTGTGAGAATTATTGTTCTTCTGCATGTTTGCATTCTCATTAAGTCTCGAGAAATTAGCACAATAATTACTGAAATAAAGTGATTATATACAAAAATAGTTCCACAATAGTTTTAATTTCTAGATTCAAGTGAAGAAGATCCGTTTGCTTAATCAAACTCAGATGAAGATCTCAATTATTTAGATGAAAATTCTTTGTTAGATCCTTCTGAAAGCGAAGAATCAGAACCTCAGAGACAAATGAAAAAAAAAACAGAAATCACTAACAAGAAATTGTAGAATGAACAATAGACAATGATGAAGAAGTTACATGCCATCCGCAGAAACAACTAACAAGAAAACGAAAACGTTTGTCAGACAGTTGGAAAAGGAATAAGTTTGCTTAGACTTGCAGGCAAAGAACATTTATCTCAAAAAGAAAATACTATGAGAGCGAATGCCGTGAAGACGGAGTTTTGTAAATGTGTAACCAAGAAAGTACCAAAAAGAAGATATGCAATAGTTGATCAAGGTAACACTGCTTCATGAAGACAATTTACACTAATTTACTTCTCAACATCTGGTAATGGAGAGCAACAAGTTTGCAAAAACTTTTTCTTGAGTACTTTAGATATTTTTGGAAAAAAGTCAAAACTGCCATGGAGAAAACTTTAGATAGTGGAATAGTAGAAGTCGATAGAAAGGGTTTGAATCCGGCTCTCAATAAAATCCCAGAAGAGTATAAGGATATTGTTCGAAACCATATAAATTCAATTCCCGTTATTGAATTCCATTATTGTAGGAGTTTCTTTAAAGAGGTCGTACCTCCCAACAGGCTTATCCGAAAATCGTCTGTATCAAGATTACTTGAAATATTGCGAAGAACACCACCCTGTCACTTCTTCATTTTACAAGCATATCTTCACTAATGAATTCAACTATGGTTTCCACTTATGGTTGCAATTATTATGATGGTAAATAGATGTAAGTACCTACAATTACAAAATAATCAATAATGATACAATGTTTGTTGATTTTTTCTCAATTGAATGTTAAGATAAAGTGTCTGTAAACATCTCGGTCAAATTACATTACAGTAAATAAACAATGGAGATGTGAATTAACTTCTGTTTTTAAGTGAAGAGCAGAAACCTAAATATCGTTTTTCTCTAAATAGTGATTGTGTGGCTTAGCTCTCTCCTCCTCCAAGACGACAATATATTCTAACTGCATGAAGAGTACTTACATATGCTCTTTTTATTCTTACTCTAAGTTTATACAAATTATTGACTATGTTTGCGGCAAGCTGCTTTTGCTGTGAGTGTTCTAAATGCAAATAATAATGTAATAGGTTTAATTCTTCCATCCTTTTTTTTTAAATATGCAAAGGAAAGCTTTGTAGAAGATCTCTGTTAACTTTACGCGCAAGAATACAATTACCTAATCGAGTTATTGTCGCTAGAAACCATGTTCATCAAAATCTAAGGCCCCATACTATCAATTTCTGCAGCTGAACCACAGGAAAATAAATTTCTGCTTCTTAGAATATTTGTTTCATTTAAAATCACAACGAAATTTGCATTTTCGAGTGGGTTTGGAAATGAAAGAAGTCTCTAGACAGACATCTATGCTTGCTCTTTAATGTTTGAAAGGTTTCATCATTAAAGTGTTGTTACGGTTTATTTGTAACCAATAAAGTAAGGTATCGCAGTGTTAGATGACCCCACACGGCAGCTCTTAATTAGTCGGAAGTGGTCGTGGGTGTATTGAAAATCGTTCACAACGAGGTCTCTACCCTGCTCTGAAAATTTATAAGGCGCCACCTAGGATTCTGTAAGAAAATATCTAGAGCCACTAGGTACTCGTAGATCCAAAAATAAATAAACCGTAGGTGCACAGAAATTAATATATTTTGTGTTAGCGACTAGAGTTCAACTTACATATCGAGACACACATAACAATACTAATATCAAATAAAATCAATAGCATATATCTAACTAACTCCAGATACGATTCATGTACGAGAGCAAGTTAACAAAAGGTATATGACGTTGAGGCATAAGCGCCCCCAAATAAATTAATTGAATTGAACGTCACGAACCCTGTTGAATCCCTTCACATAAGTCGCACGACAAACTATGGTTCAAAAGGTACTTAATGCTAATGACAACGGGTACCGGAACGTGGCCGATTATTTAAACTAAATAAGTTCAACGCGCACATAAATGATTGTACTGAAAGGATCCTTCAAGCTCACATTATAATAAAAAATAGGCAAAGATACGGTGTTAAACTTTCAACCACGATACAAATACATAACGCGATAAAATTAATTAATCAATGGCATGCATAAATAAATAACTTAGCTCGTGTAACCAGCAGTATTCCGGGTTTGACAGTTAGTTGCTCGAGATAACAGCTCTCGTATCCAAATCCAATATCTGAGTATCCACAAAGAAAAGAAATTAAAATTGCCTCCACTGATAACAGTTGCTGGACTGCACCAATGAGTAGATAACCGGCTTATCTTGAGTGGTGGCCTTGAACCGATGATGGCTTTGTGGGAAGCTTATTTCCCAGAGAAGTCTAGTAGGCTTCGTAATTAGTTTACTAAAGTTGACAGTCAATTCCTCATTCGATATTCAGCGACAAATTACCACAGAGTACGTCGAACAAACGTCCAAAACGACAGCAAACACCAAAACGAAAACAAGAAGAGGAAAAAAAAGGCGCCTAGAATTAATAGAACCCGTAAGAACAAATATTTCACTAAAACAAAGGAACGTAAAAGAAAGAAAGCTACTTACACTGGAATCGTAACCAAAGGTTTATTCAATAATTAGAATGGGACGAATTTACTGCACTCGCCATTTATTAAACACGTGTCCAATGGTTTAGTTTTTAAACAGCATTCTCCAAATACACCCTTTCACTACGACGATTTAACAGGAAAAAGAAAGTATCATTTTTGCAAACCACTGAGATGTCAAGGCGGCCTTTACTGTAGGGAGAGAATTTCCTAATAAACCAATTATTTATGGAAAAATCCCGTCACAGTGTACCAATTTTATCATCTGAGTTTAAAATTTTAACTTATCTATAATTAATGATAACATGCATACTACCAACTATATTTACAAAAACAAGTAGAAAGAATACAATTTATTCAATGTTGCTAACAACCTTCAAATTTGGAAAAAGAAATTAATATTTCACAGAATGCAAACCTGGTTAGCGATACAAAATGTGGGTTGCGTAGCTAAATAGTCTAGTATCGAACTCACGGGCTGCATAATTTCATTTTTGAATGACTGCATTAAAAGTGGTTTAGATCTTGCAATTAATTCGTATAAGAACTCTAATGTCATTATCAATTTTTAAAAAAGTACACCTTAACTATATTCTGAGTTTAATACAATAAAAAGAAGTACTTTAACACCCATCTGGTTTCTAGCTTATGCAATGTTAGAGGAATAATTCAAAATTAAAATTAAAGCAAAATTTTATACCATATTTATGTTGATATTAGTATTTAGCAATTTATACAAAAACTAATAATTGTAATTGTAAATAAAATTATTTGAAATTAAAAGACTACCCGTTAAAAACGTTCCGATCACTGAATGTGGGTTAAAGGAAGCAAGCAATTTCTACGATCAATGCTACAATTATAGGGCAGATATACATAACCCTTTTTTTGTTACTGCCGCTGATACTCTGAATCTCAATTTCTTTTTGTATTTTTAAACTTCCTGAATTTTTAATCGAATCAAACTTAATCGGATACCGCGACAGCTTTAAAACGAAGTTTCTTTTTAAGTAAAGTAAAGCACTTCCAAAACTCGCCGAAAACTTACGTTAAAAATTTAATACTTTTTTTAAGTTAAGGTATTTATACGCCGAAATCTATGTGTAGCACACTTGTACGTATTGTTAAACTAAAATCTGTTGTACGAAGTACACGTTGGCACTAGAATGCGATTATATATGTTTCCATATCACACATCTTTTCAAACATAATCATAATAAAATAAACTTTAAACCGTTAAATTTAAAGATTTTAAACTTAAATTGAGTTGAAACTGCAATAAAAAAAGTATAAAATAGTCCAAAACTTAACGATAAATTTGCAGTTTACTTAGCATAATAATCGTTACCAAGATTTGTTTAATGCCAACATTAAAATGTTTGAAGCGTACCATAAAATTTCTCAAATTTTTTCTCATGTCAAAAATCCTAAAAAAATTGCCATTTTTTGTCGAATGTCGCATGGAAAAAAAACTATAAATAGTGCTCTAGGGATCGTTATCGTTTAATTAAATTAAAAACGGTAAAAATACGAATAGATCGGTGTTTTGATTGTCAACACGCACTGTTTACAGTTTGTAAACAATTGTTAATTACATCGTGCATTTACGCTTCGATCAAACGCGGGAAAGAAATAAAAAAAAATGTTAATTTATTCAAATTTAAAGAGTTTTTCTAAGTTAAATGAAACATTGTATTTAACAGGCCTTTTGGGTGCGAGCAGCAATAATCGTGACGTCATAGGAAGAAAGACGTCACGACGCGGTCGATAAGGCGATTCCATTATCACTACTGCGGTTGCAGTGGCAGCGTACTAAAATCACTTTCACAAAGATAAAAAGCTTGGTGTGGAGATTTCTTTGGCTTAAAAGCATTTAAAGTTGTTTGTCTTTATTAAAGCTGCGTTGCTTTCATAATGTGAAAGACGACACGCCAAGTCGTAATTTTCCCATTTCTTTGTAAAGCTTTTACCCCAGAACCTGCAATTATTATCAAACTAAAAATTTTTTAATCTGATCTACAGAAAAATTGAGTACCGAGAGATAATGCTAAAGAGAGAAGATGATTTTGAATCTCGATAAACAGAGATTTGTGTGCCCTATAAATTTTCGAATTGCAGCTCTTGAGATCAATAGATGAACTAATTTATGTTATGTTGTAATTCACAATTTTTTTTAGGAAGTTATGTGACCAAATCAAACATTCATGCATTTTTTTAGATACCTTTTATATTTTAATTAATTCTAAAATATACTGATTTTATGTAAACGTTAATGAATTATACAGTTTTAGGTTTTATCAGCCATCCCTTTCTCCTTGTCACTACTATTCTTCTTTTCCAGATTTTCTTTTGAGTTGACGTATCTTTTACTTAATATAAGAGGAAAAGTTTAATCGCCACAACAACAAGAATATGTTTGAAACTGTTATAATCAAATTTATTTTAAGCTGTTCATTTTAAAATTTTATGTAGATTTATCTATAATTGAGACAAGTTTAGAGCAAGTTAATTTGTGTGTAAATAGGACGTCGTCCAGAGTAAACTAAATAATTCAAACAAATTTCAACCGTCGTTGTAGATGTCTATCGCCATATAATATTTTATTGATTTAAATTGGCATGTTAATTTATTCATTTTTAATAAATTTCAAATTGAATAATTTTCCTTTCTAACTTTTCTAATAGTGTACCTTTTTAAGCAAAAAAATAACGTATAATTAGTATTGCAATTATAAATTAGTTCCAATGGTTTGTAGTCTGCCTATTTCAATTCATAATTATGTTTTTTGGGTAACACATTTTCTTCTTCCAAGCTAAACAACAGGTTACAGATGATGCTGCACATATAGAGATAAAAATAAATAATTTTGTATACAGGAGAACCACCACCAACGTGACGGAGATTTATGGCAAAACAGTAGTTTTCAGGTTAATATTTTGAAATATAGTATGTCCCCAAAAAATGTGGGGCATTAAGTTATATTTTTTCTAATGAAACACCCTATATTTTATTGCGTATGATAATTTTCATAAAGGTTCTCTATACAAAAGGGTTTTGATTTACGTTGACTTATGGAGTATTAAAAAAATTAAATATCTTGTAATTCAACAAATCATAACAAATTTACTCTTACTTCTAAATAGTTGGATGAATGTATTCAATGATTAAATATTAAACATATCTTTACAGGGTGTTCAGAATTTACAAGTTAATGATTAAATCATTCAATATGTAATATAAACCTTATTTTAAACAGAACACCCTATATTTTATTAATTTATATCATTAACAAAAAGTCCTCTTTCGAATGGTATAATGGTGACCTATGCCTAATTGTTACAGTTTTAGTGCAATTTAATTTTTTTTTAAATTAATGGTAGCGAGAGATTTAAAAAAATGCATACGTAATCTAATCAGTTAATGTCATTTTATTACAATAGTCCACTTTTCTTAACTATTTACGAAAAATTAACGTCCATGTACCTAACCCCACATTGTTCAAGTTAAAAATTGTAACAGAAATTATGAGCTTTTGCAATATTATATTTCCAATTTTTGAGCTAAATTCGATTAGTAGAAACGTACGTTATCAGCTTCCCTCCACTGTTGAATTCAATTGTTAGTTTTAAAATGTTTGAATAGTGAACATTTTATGAGCAGTCAGAATATCGTGGTTTTGATTTTTGAGCACTACTCCTCTGCGAATTATCCCACCTTTACAGTCGAAGCCAAGATAGAAGTACCCTGAATATTAACTAAATTATGGGCACTCAAATTATTCTAAATCTAGTTTTTGAGCACCATTACTCTGTAAACCACCTCCGTCACTAGTAATCAAAGTAAAGAGAGAAGTACCTTACACATGGGCCTTATTTATAATTCCGTAAATCTAATTATATTTTGGTCTTAATCTATCTGGCCAATAGAGACGTTAACCTACACAGATTTTCAAAATTTTGAAATATTTAGAAAAATATTCATTTTATAGATTTTTGCTTCAAATAAAAGTTTGTAATTTCATTATACATAACTTTTGTTTCCGATAAGTAATCACTGAGAGATAACTATCACGTGACAATAATTTATTAGTATGTGGGGTTCTACGGTAAATGCTTGTTTCATTTTGAATAGAAAAAATGTATCTTTTCATTTTTTATTATTTTACGTGTACACTTAAAATTATACTCATGGTGTTTTTATAAATCATTAAATAATTTTGCTAAAGAATTTTTGATTCAACCGATTTTCAGGGTCTTCTTCTCATGACTGCGAATACATAGGGGTGGTGCTCAAAATTCGATTCGTCCAATGTTAGAAGTACTTCTCTCTTGTCTTCGATTATTAGTGACAGGGGTGGCTTGTAGAGTAATAGTGCTCAAAAATTAAATTTAGAAGAATTTGAGTGTCCATTAAGTAATTCCTGCAAAAGGATTCTTTTATACGACCGATTTTCATGGTACTTCTATCTTGGCTGCGACTGCGAAATGCGAGGATAACTCGCAGCGGTGTGATTTTCCAAAAAGATATTTCATAAAACATTTTGGGCAGTTATTAACATGCCAAGGGTTAAAAGGAACATCTGTTTATACACGGGATTACTGAGACAGCCAATTCATTGTTCTACGAGATTTGACACTTTCACAAATTTTTCGTTATGCGGTTCTTTAGTGTCCAGGAGTCTACCACCGACTCCGGTGACTTTTCTCAGCGGTGAGTTTTGTCACCAAATTGACGTCATTTCGGTGAGAAGTCGAAAAACGTTACTATTGACTGAAGTGACTTTTGTTACCGGTGACAAAACTCGATCGAAAACTAGTGAGTTTTCTCGAGGCTTCATTTTAAGTGAAATATGACATTTGAAGTAAATTAAATCAAAATAAGAGATTAAGGCAAGCTGAAAATAATAATATAATAACACAATCAATTCAGAAACAGTTAATGTTTCATATTTTTGGTTCACTTTTGTTAAATATCGAACAAAATTTGAAAATAAAAACTTTTTTTGTGTTCTTTTCGGACTTTTACAATTAGTTATCTTAGTGCACTCAATAAACTGTTAAGTGTGTAATAAGTTGCATACGGCTTTGGGCAGAAGAACGAACTCCTGCAAACAGTAGACAGAAGATTGCCAAACAATCAGTTTATCAAACTCTTTTGGGTGTCCAAAAACTTATTTAATTTTATTGTGGATCTTGTTGAACCTTATATGCGTCCAAATAGAAGACCCAGTGATTTGTCCATTCATACTCGAGTAAATAATAACAAATAATTTTGACTGTTTTCAATTTATGTGTTTAAATTTTAGGTCTTAGCAGCACTGCGTTTTTTTTGTAAATGTTTTGAGTGTTCAGCATATAATACTTTTACAGTTTTTTAAATAATTTTTTTTTGATGGGATTTTTGATATTCGAAGGGATAAATGTGAAGTTCTTCGTATAACGAACTCTGCTGGTAAATAGACGGTTTTGGTTGAATCACAGGAACTAGGCATCAGAGATGGAGGATTGTTGAAGAAATATGAGGAACCCACAAATGTTATTTGTGTGGTGGGTATTTGCAACTGGTGACAATATTGCTGCAAAATTTTCTTCAACCTTGGCTAAGGGTTGAAAATTACCCAACCCACCACCCGTTTTATTTGCTTCCTGTTATTCGCAGCGGCTTTTTCTTTGGTTCGGCCACGTAAATGTTGTCATGTCTGTTGAATTCAAATAAAAGATTATTTTAAAGTGTTTGTTATTTTAATTAATATACCCTATATTTTTGAATGAAATGGCTCAGGGACTTAAATTAATAAAAATAATGCTTAAGTATACATACATTAGACTTATTTTTTGAAAAAATCAAATTTTTCGAAACAAATTTAAGGTTATGTTTGTTGACTGGGATAATGTTCTTTCCCATAAATAAATAATATTAGCAACAAAATCGTTCAAATGGGGTAGCAAAAACAAAATTACGTTTCTCCATCTGCTATTTAAAGTTTCGGAAACATTTTGCCATAAGGTTTAAGTACTAGAAAATTTCCCCGAAATTAATTCCAGGTGATTTTGCAAGAATTCTATCAGAATGATTTTTTGTTCTTCAGAAATTTTTTTTTATTTTTTACTTTTAAAGCGAAAGCTTGAATTTAAAACCAACTGACGTTTTCATGACACTGTTGCTAAGCAACGAGCACGAAGGTACAATGTTGCCAGATCTAACTCGTGACAAAACTCACCGGTGAGGTCTGTCATCTAACGCGGTGTCAATAGTAGCCCTTTCTCAAAATGAGTGAAAAATTTCACGTGACTTTTCTCACCCGGCGACAAAACTCACCGAAGTCGGTGGTAGACCCCCAGGTTGCAGAAAAACGTGTGCCGCTGCTTCCACGATAAATAGTTCCAAAATTTGTTAAAAATATTCTCGCGAACGACCTCTTTTACTTCAACTTCTTTGTCTTGATTGATTTTTTACAAAACTTTAACAAACATGTTGACACCGGTACCCTGTGTCTTTAATTCTAAGTTTTTGGTGTATTTTCTCAACCTTCTTTCCAAACTCCCGTTTTTTATTCTAACACTGCGTTAAATCAACGTCATTTGCATTCTTGTTTTTACTAGCTTCGTACTGCAAATCTTGATTATTGTCATTTTCATTATAATTACAATTATTATTTTCATTTTGTGATATATTGTTATCGTTGTTAACATTTCTATTGTTGTTTTTATAATCTTAAAAATGGCATTATATGATAGATTCAAAATTGTTGCAGTTATTTAAAGCTTTGGGATAAGACGGTGCATGAGCATAATTATTTGAAATATTTTCGAAAACAATCTCTAACTTATGTGGTCAGCTCTATGAAATTTTCAGTCATTTCTGTAGGTGGTAAGTCATTTGTGAGTTGTTCAACTTTATTAAGTAATCTTGGAAGACTCGTCTAGCAAAATTATTACAGATAATATCCTTAGGTATATGCATTATATTTGTGTGCGTAGTTGTGTAAATAAATCCTACTCAAACATTACAAGTGGCGCCCAACGAGTAGTGCGAAATAAAAAAAAGCTAATGTCACGGATGAGAATGCCATAAATGCTCCTAGGTTAATAAACGGCAACATGGGGGCAGAGGGTGAAGGGGAGTGTAAACACAAAAAACTCCAAATATTTGTTTCGAAAAAGAGATCTCGGTAGAAGACTAGCCAAATAAAACTTACAACTAGACATTGTATAAGGAATGCTACACCCACGTCTAAGGAAAAAAATTCCAAAATATAATCTCTTCTTTTGATGATCTAGGGGAGAAAATTAGAAAGATCGACAAAGCAAACCCTATGTCTGCACCCCAGGAAGTCACAAAGAAGAAGAAATATGCTTTATGCCAAAACCCGAAATACGCGAAGAAATATTTTCGAAAAAAGAAACGTGCGTACAAGAGATAGTGCCGTACCAAGAAGGTTGAAACAGAAAACAGTGCCACACCATCACCCATCACTTTCTACGGCTGTGATATTACGGAGTCAATGCCTAAATCAATTGCTTTTATAAAACAATCCCTCAAAGAAGCTCGAGGAAAACTCACCGGCGGGTCCTGGGCGGTCAACGGGCATCGACCCTTAAGTATACCATATTTATGCAAATGATGTACCCACCAAACTACGGGAACCTTTGCGAGAATTTTTCCTGTCGACATTCACACAGAAAGAAACAAATATGTGGCCACATTCATATATACAGTGTCTCCGCAGAAACAGAGGGGAACCGATCCTTTTCATAGAACAGGAGATAGGCACCACGAAGGACAACCCAATTGCGTCTCCACTGTATTAACATCGTCTGCAAAATTATCGGTGCTCCGAGCCGAGATCGAGAACATGCTGCAAGCAGATGTAATCAAAGAATGCCAGTGACCCTGGGCGGACCCGGCGGTTCTGGCACACAAATCTGACGGAACCATGCGAGGCTGCGTCGATTACCGCAAACTAAATGTTATCACCGTGCCTGACCCATATCCTCTTCCACGCATCGACGACCTTCTCCACGCCATTTGAGCAACCTACTCTTCTACGATACACCTACAGGTTGGGTATTGACAAATAGCCATGAAACCTGAGTCACCTTCTAAAAGCTAATAAACAGATTCAAAACCAACCTACCGGGAATCTCCTTACTAGCATATCTCGACGATATTATTTTGCTATCCTTTACTTTTGATACCCACTAGAAGACCTCACTACAGTTTTTCAGAAAAATGAAGCAGTTCCGCTTACGTGCCAGATGAGACAAATGCCATTTTGTTTGTACCAAGGTCCAGTATCTCGGCCACGTCCTCACCCCAGAAAGCATCAAAACAGACAAAACCTAGACTAGTGCTATACGGAACCTTCCAATGCCACGATGTCCGACGGTTTATTCGGACTTGATCAAAGTGGCCAAGCCTGTATTAAGCCTCATGAAATAGGGAGTCCCGTTAATTTGGTCCGAATTCGAGCAACAAACTGATAATCAAAAAGTGTTCCACATTTTGCGAAATCTTAAACTAATTGTGAATCTTTTAAATGTGATCGTGTTTTAAACTTAGCTCAAATTATTTACTTAACCTCAATAAAATTTTTGTAAATAGAACTACTGGTCACAATTTATATATTGTTAAAATATATAAATTTAAGTCAAAAAGCGCAAAGCTTAATTACAACCGTGTAATTAACTTAATTTGTCAATGACGACGAGACAACGTATTTTATTTTTAAACGCAATAATGTTAGAGAAGCGAATAATTCAAAATGTACTCTAAAAGTTCCGCATTTTTAAGCACCATTTTCATAATATGTTAATTGAATAAAAATGATAAAGATAAACATTCGTACGAAATTTTTTTGGGTTATTTACTTGTTCAACAGAATGTTATTACATAATATTTTATGGGAACAATTAACTAAGTGCTAATTTTGCTTGAATCTAAATAAACTTACCATAAAGACAAAAGTAATGAAAATTAATTAAAAACACAGCACATTTTTGAGTATCTAACCGCAATTCACGACACATAACTAAACACTTAGAACGAATTTTAACTTTTGCCTTGATCAAAATTATTTTCGTATTCATAGACATATAAATAGCTTGGCGAATGCATAAAAGTTTGCCGAATCTAAAAATAAAGAAATAGTTTTATGGACACGTGGAGTACAATAAATTTTTGTTTGTAAATAGTGCAAGAAACTACCAAGTTAAGAAAGGTATCCATTCTTTCCAAAGCAACAGTTTTCCTGCAACCTAGTTACAAAATCCCATACTTTTACAACGTAATTTACGATATACGGTTTCCCTGAAGAAATATTGAGTGTTATTAATGCCCTCAACTGTCAATAAGTTGTGTTCCACTGAAAATTTTGAAATGCGATTTAGCACGACCCTTTCATACTAATTCCAAGATTTACGCCAAACAAATTCAAAAGCAAGGTTCCTTAATCTAGGATAAAACACGAAATTTGACAGGTTTGTTGGTCATTTCGAAAATTTGAGTTTATAATAATGTGTATTTAGTAGTTAACAAACTTACACTTACACTGATTGTAAACTGTAATCATCCTCTACATCGGCGAGCAAAAGTCGATGTTCAGCTTGTTCCTTAAGTTCACGTTCTCTTTCTCTTTCCGAATGTCGTTGTTGCAAAAGATCGTGATCTAATTGTCGTATTTCCCACTGTTCCCGTTGATTTCGATGATGTTCCTGCAACAAATGAAAATACACTTGATAACATTTTTAAATTACTGACGAGCACACTTGTTAAAAGTCACTCAAGATTGATTAAATAAACTGAAAACACTTCAGCTGTAAACAGCGGATCGGCGATCTATTGAACGTGCTACGACAAAAGTGCTTTAGAAGTTGAGATGATTAATTACAAAGTTAATCTATACACTCATTTATAACTTAAATTAAAAGAATTAAGGTAAGAATTTGGATGCTGCCTGTGCAATTTAAAATTAATGTGTTTGAAATGATGTAATTTTTGAAAAGGTATAAATTATGAATTCTCATAAAATATTATTAAAAGGATGTTCGTAAAAAGTTTGTGAGCATTTTACAGAATATGATTTATTAAAAATGTTAGAATATTTTAATATATTACTTGCAAGTATTTCATGAAATACATTTTTGCTTAAAAATATTGTTTTATTATAAAGACGAATGTTTTGTTTTTTTTTTTTTAATAATAGAGAGAGCAGCTATATTCACTGCTACAAATGTAATTGAAATCGTCTAAAAAACTAGTAGTTGTAGATACATAATGTAATTAACAATTTTTTGGTGCTACTTCAACAAATTTTTTATATTTACCGATAGAACTGTTTGAGAATACTTCACGGATGGCACTCGTTCTGAATCAGAACAGATTCGAAATCATAACTAAACTAAAGTAAGATGTTCACCTATTTATAACAATATAAAGATTACAGTTAACAGAAGAATTGAAACTAATTGGAAGAAGTTGTGTAACACTTTTTGCTACCCGATTCAATTTCAATTACAATTTCATGAATATTGAGTAACATCGAATCACACTAGGAATCTGTATATCAGTTATTACATAAAACTAACCTCCGGTCATATGTGAATGGTAATCTCTTTCTCCCTTAATGGAATCGTTTTATTTCCCGAAAATTTTAGGTTATCTTGAAGGCAAAAATCTTCCGCTGTTTAGCACTATTTTCGTAATAACACCCAAGGTAACTCGTCTTATAAATTTATTTCGTCACACTGCGTGTTTTTAATTTGTTTTAGATTTGATGACACAAAACTTCAACAATTTTTCCACAATGATTAAAACCAACTATTTTACTTGTTAATTAATTTTTATTTCTTTTCCTTTTTATTAAAGTCTTATCAAACATGTTTGTACATCCAAGTCTTTTTTTTTATTTACTTTCATTTAAATTCCCACTTCCCACCCTCTTACACCCTTGTTTTACCATTCACATGACTTTGGCTTTCTTACATGAAATTTACCTAATATTATAACCTAAATCTAATTGTTTTGTAGGTTTGGTGATGGACTCGAGCTTTAGGATCATGCATGAGTTTTAAACAACCCTCATCTTAATTGAACGCGGACATTATAAATAATCCTCCGATTCACCATTTTAATGCTACACCTACATTTTATGTCCAAAAGCAAAGAAACTTTCAGTTGGGGACATTTATCATAACAAACATATCGATACTCGGTTCGCTGATGATAATAGCTTAGCTATTGAAACACGTGTCCGAGTAAAATTTTTTGGTGCTTTTTTGTTTGTATACACGCTGCAGTTTAGTGTTCCATTCCTTTGACATGTATCATACCAATATTTATATTAATATCCATCTTCTTAGTTGTTGACTTTATTATTTCCTTACTGCGAAGTGCTCATGCTATTCCCACACTATTACCACTTAAAGAAGATAGATATGTGATTTAGACAAAGGTATTGACAAAAATGTATTCTTTATCTTCATTAGTAAGTAAATTTTATCTGGAGCTTTATTTAAGATTTCACCATACCTTCTGTGTGTTGAATAGATTTTCTTGGACAATCTCCTACGTTTTTCTGTTTCAAAAAAACGGTTAACTTTGTGAATGAAGAAATTTTAATATTGCTGTTTAAGTTGTTCATGGTTTTTAGCATAGTATATTGGGACTAAATCCTTTCAGTAGACTTCAAAATGTTATTTATTTGTACGAAATAACCTTTTCTGGCCAATTTCTGCGTTTCTGCCATTGATCATCTTCATAAAATATACTGTTACGGTTCAAATTGCTCGAACTCAAACGTAGGTCGCAAGGCTTCTAAGTAACGGTTGTCGTGAGTTGCACGTTACGACGAAAATCGAATTTGCCACGCACGCTGCGTTTTTTCCTATTGGTTGATTGATTATTCACAACATTTATCGAGACGACAAGAAGACATTGTGTGATTTTTCTTCTATTGGGCGTTTCCAGCGTACTTTGTGAAGCTAAAAGTTTACACGGATAGTATTAATGTGGCTTCAATAATTCCAAGTTAAATTAGTGTGTATATATAAATCCGACCGCATTCGCCGTGGTTAGGTTAATTCTAATTACAACGTATGCTTTAGCACGTGTCTTGACCTCATATTCTACTCGTGTATTACCATCGGGATAATTCCTGGGGGCTGGAACGATGAGTTAAAAATCTTTTGCTATAAAAACGTCACGACTACCACGGTTTCGCTTACATCAAAACTGCCAATGGCCGATGAACTCAACCCGGTGAGGGTCGTTCACGCTGCGTGCCTGCTACTTTGAGGGAGCATATCTGCTTTCCGAGCTTTGTCGTCTACTTTTCCTAAGGGAAATCTTGTGACTACCAATCTTCTAATAGCTGTCAACTGCTGTCGTTAGCAAGAACCTTCCTTATCAGAACTGCATCCCTCAGTACACAGCTAAGTTTATTGTTTAACTAACCTATTCATTTTGCATGCTTATGAAGCTCACGTAAATGTGACATTAAACGGTTTGAATCCCTAGTATAAAGCAAATTTTTATTCGGGGTACACTCCATTTACTGAGGTTCGGTTTTGTTTCCACTAGCTGCATAAGAGCATGGGGGCTTTCGATAAAGTAGGTGAAGGTAAAACAGAAGGCCTTTTGGGTTGGCAGGAGCTACTTACCGTGCTAGTCCGAGTTTAAGTTTAGATTTTAAGTCAACGTGTGTAAGTGACGTGTGCACGTCAAATTTCCTAATCACCAATATAAGTATCACCAATAAGCGTATTAGACCTCAAGTAAAACTTATTTAATTCATGCTGCCTCGTTAGGCAGCAGTTTATTCCTTTTTAGTTTCCTCAAGGACCTCCCCAAATCACCAAATAAGTCGGACGCTGCTGCGCTAACTATGATAAATACGGGATCTTTCATAAATGTAGTGCGTTATTTCGAGCCAAATAGTATTGTTATTTTTTTTCTAGGTTGTATCGCTAGAGCCGTCACTTTCTTTTTATTTTTATTTCTGAACCAAAACCGTTACAATTCATATGTTCGCTTATATCGTTATATGGAACGTTATCTGCTTCTTCTATTTTGCTGTTACTGCTCGTACAATTGTCAGTGTACATCTTCATACTTATTAAAAAACCAGTAAAATAATTGTTGGAAGAGGAACTCAAATAAAAAAATTTGTTGATTTTGGCGAAAAAAACAAATAGTGTTACTGAAGAAGAACAAGCACAAGACCCTAGCCCATAAAATAACAGAATCCAGAAAAAACAGATCATGTTTTATATTTTTTCTAATAATGTTTGGTCTTGTGCATAAATTACACCTTTGCGTATATCTGGTCCTAATGCTCAACTGTATTTGAAGTTCCAGCTACTTTTTGTCTTCAACTACTTACAACTGTGGATACATCTTTTTCCAAAAAACTTTGCTCTATGTATTCTTTACTCAAAGACAGAACAAAATATCGTAAGAATAATTTAATCTCATAGAGCTTTGAACTCGCAAATATCAATAAGTTTTTTTGTATAATTTTTTACCTAATCTACAAATTCTATTTTTTTCAAACACTTTTCAAAAACATCAATACCTTTCGAGATTAGACTATTCGGCAGCACGAATGTTTCATGCTTGACTGGTTATAACTCGATAACTGTCTATTACTGAGCTATTTCTTGAACCCATTACATTTTTTGTGCAGTACGTCATAAGCTACAACATATTGCAGAGATCGTATAATGTCATATTTTTAATGTATAGATGTAAAAATGTATATAATGTGGTATAAAATTATAAACAATTTAATCCGAAAAAGTAAACGAAAAGAAACAACATACATTTTCCATATAATTAGTGCGGGGATCTTTTTCTATAAACTTGTGAAATTGATAACTGGACTGCAGTCAATTTAACACTAATATCTAGTTCAAATAAATTTTCAAGTTCAAGTGACAGTACGAATAAATATCGTTTTTAATTTAACAACAACGTATCAATTTATGTATCGTTGCATCTGACATAATCAATAATAAACTATTATTTCAAAGACGATACTTCATTTAAAATTCAGTGCACATAATCGAGACAGCTTGTTAAATTTTGGTAGATTCATCAAATTAAACTTTTATTCTTGGTAGTATACCTAGTTGCAGATCCTTATCGCGTTATTCTAAAATGTTATTGTTTTTAAGTGCTTCTATTGATCAATCGTTCGGTTAATAACGTACTTTTAGAAAAAATTTAAATTCTGAAAGTAAATCTGATTTATTATGCAAGAAATTGCACACCTGTTGAATGTGTCTGAATCCATTCTAAAATAGTTTTCTGACGCTGTAAATAATTGAAAATATGTTGATGTATACCATAAACTGATAAAAAATCTCTATCACTATTATAATTTAAGAAAAGTTCACACTGTGACCAGATAGTTATATACCCTTTACTCTTTTCGCAAACATTACTCTACAAAAATAATTCATAGATCAGTCAAATGTTTAAGTACACAAGTTTATCTTTTTTTATAGCTTTCGGTTCTTCTAATACTATTGTTAAAAAGTGATGAAAAGTATAAAAATTCAATTAAGCAACTTTGTCGACAGATATGTAAAAGCAGTTACATAAATCGATCCTTCTATAATTATAGTCAACTAAGTGTTAGCAAAAATAAAAATTTTGGATTGCCTGCTGCAAACATTTAGAATTACCTGACAGCTGTTTCGTCCTTTTGGGATCCTTCAGGAGTGAGAGAACTTGAGTGTATAAGTTTACTATGGTACAAAGGCGTACTGTCGTATATTTCTTCAGTATAATTATAGCCAACTAAGTGTTACCAATAAAAAAATTTTTTGCTAACACTTAGTTGGCTCTAATTATCGAAGGATTGACGTATGTAACTGCTTTTACATATCTGTCAACAGAGTTGCTTAATGTGAATGCATTTACGTACGTAATCGTTAACAAGAGTCGACACTAGGCGTCGCAAAACTTATTGAATAAAAATTCAATAATTTAAAAGCTATTTAAAGCAAATGAAATTTTTTAATAAAATATTAAACGTTTTGATTTTTTTATTATTATTAACAAAAATTGAAAAATGATATTCTATGACACTTGTTACATGGACATCAAATAAAAGCTCTTTTGAAGAGCTTTTATAAAAAATAAATTAAAATGTCAAGCGTAGGTTAAACGGTTACGTGATGTTACATGATACCATGATCATATCAGTATTGTATATGAACGAACATATTAAGTTTATTTTTGATTTTAACAAAATTAAATGTTCGAAAATCTGCTATTAATTAAATGAAAATGCCAGTGTTGTTACGTTCAAATGAACAACAACGGCAGAAATTTATTGGAACTGTTAATGTTTTGGTTTTGTAAATGTAATTCGCGAAAACGCTCTGAGTGTAGTTTCTACTCGCAAAATGTTTTTATTTATTGTTAATTATTTCACCGTTCCGAATTTTTCGCAACATAAAATTTTGGGAACTGGATTGCGCATGTAGTTAACGAAAGGAAGAATTTCTTTTTATTGTTATCTTTGTACATTGGGTTTAATTACTATAACGCGACTTACTCTAAATTGTTTAAAAAATTAACTAATTTTAGAAAATTTAAATCAATTGTTGCTATTAAGAACAACAAGTGAATTCAACCTTACTGCAGACGTATACAGGGTGTTCTACGATGTTTTGACAGTGCAATTTCTCAAACACTGTTCATATGACATATATAAAATTTGGCAGCTATAAACTGTGAAAACTAATGCTCATATTTATTATAAAATAACTTCCGTTTATCTTGTCATTTCTGGTCACGTGGCCCCAACAATTTTTTTTAATGGGACAACTGGTATAATGTTACATTTTTAGATATATCATTCAAAAACAAATTCAACGATACCACACTTATCAACATTGTATTGTGCAGTAATGATAATAAGGGCTTTTAATTTTTACTAAATTTATTAAAGCGATATTTTGCACTCAAAAATTAAGGTGGCTATGAAACAAATAACTATTGTAGCAACAACATAGGTTGCTATTCAGTATTGTCAGTTTATTCAAGAATTGTCATTAATTATTAGTCATAATCTTGTGAAGACACTGTATTAATAAGTAAATAATGCCTTCAATTTTTACTTACAATGAATATCTTGACATGCTACTTATTTGTAGAGAGCGTGGAAAAAAAACTGATGCTCGAGGATTGTGTAGAAATCGTTTTCCTCATAGAATAACTACAAACAAAAATACTTTTGTCTATGTCGAACGAATGCTAAGAACTGGTTCTTTTCCAAGTTTCTCGTCAAAAGTCAGCTCAGACAGATGACAATGAGATAAATAATTTGGCGTATTGTCAGGTAAATCCACACATCTCAATACGATTTCTTGAGTTAATAGGTTAATGCAAAAAGTATTAAAAATCACAAGTACCATTCTTATAAAATATTTTAGTCCCTGCAGATCATGAAAGGAGATGAAATTTTATTGCTGAAATGTTAATACAAAGTAATGATGACCTTTCTTTTTTCAAAAAACATTATGGAGTGATGAAAGAAGATTTCATAACAATGATTTTGTTAATCGCCATAATTGTCATTATTGTTCACAGGAGAATCCAAAGTGGATGCGCGACACCAATTTTCAAACAATATGGGAAATCAATGGTGCAGTTTATTTAACTGTAGGTTGATTGATCCTTATTTTTATGAAGGGACGTTAATGGGGCAAGAATACTTACATTTCTTGAAAATACTCTACCAGAATTACTTGATGATATTCCCTTACATGAAATGTAGTAGCAGAAAGACGTAACATCTCCTCACTTAATTGGGCCATTTAGGGAATATCTTGATAACACATTTCCTGAAAAATGGACTGGTTGAAATGGTGCGATTCTGTGGCCACCCATTTCACCGGATATTACACCTTTAGATTTCATTCTCTGGGTCTTGTTTATGTCACACTTCCGACTGATTTATATAACTTAAAAGACAAAATAAGACAGGCATGTCGGACCATAACACTCAAAATGATTGCAGCAGCATGTACAAGCAATATTTTAAGTATGTTTGAACATTGTGTCAATGTACCATTGAGCAAACAAAATTCAAGACACTTTGGTTCTACAAGTGTAACGGTTGTAGTTAACAAAATATTAAAAAAAGCGACGGCTCTAGCGGTACAACCTAGAAAGAAAACTTAAGAGAATTTGGCTCGATGTAGCGCATAAATTACTGGAGAACAAAAATATTTATAGTAGTTAGAGCAGCAGCATCCGGCTTCGTCGGGGAGTTGCGTGGATTCCTGAATAGCTATAAGAATTCTGACTGCTGGTCTAACAAGCGCCACCTGCTGGTAAAGAAAAAATAAAACCGACCAACAGGAAATCAACAGGTTTTACTTAAAATCTAATATCAAATCGAACACAAACCAGAGAGAGAGAAAGAGAGACAAACAATACAGTATCACAAACAAATCTTAAAATAAAATAGTAGGATGATGTGACAGAAATAGAGAGACTGTCGCATATAGTTACGTGCGTTAGCAGCAGCCTCGCTTACAATAAATCAAGCTTTTAGTTAAGATGTCAAATTTCAGGTAAGCTTTAGTTAAACGCTTGAGTTAAGAGTTCTCATTCAAATTTAAAAAATGCTGCTATTAAGGCTCTCTGCACATATCATTTACACACGGCGAGTCACACTAAAACAACGAAAAAATGGTAAGTACCTCCCGCAAACCCAAAAGGCTTTTGTGTCCGCGACAACCGCTCTAAATTAAGCACCCCAGCCTTTATTGAGCTGATTTAAACAAACTTCCGGTTGAAGTGAATACACTTAACTATCGAGCCGTTTATGTCATCTGTACTCGAGCTTCATACACCTTATTATTTATGAGTAAGTGATTTAAATACTAAAACTTAGCTGTATAATACGTCGAGTGTAGTTCCGGGAATGAAAGTATTCCGCTAGCGACGTTATCGAAAGTTTGGAAAAGATAGATAAACCCAGGGAATTTCTCTTAGGGGTGGCGTGTGGAGAAGAACAAGCACACAAGTGACTTCCTCGCTAGAAGTATGCAACATAGCCAACCTCTGTCGACGTGGTATTCACCGTTGGTCTGGGGCTTGATTACTGCGGAGCCGTGGTGTTGTTGTTCATTAATAGGAAAAGTTCTTAGTTACTCCAGCACGCTCGAGAGTTATCCCAGTATCGTACACAACAAGTGTAAGATGCCGAACACAACGTGCTAAAAGCATATGTAGCAATCAGAATTAAAACAAATAGGGAAGAAACCCAAATACTCACGGTGAATGTAGCCAGATTAAACGTAAACGCCAATTTGTATTGGAAATTGTGAAACCCACATTAAATAGTTTTTGGTGAGAATTTCACTTCAGAGAAAATGCTAAAACACCCACGTGTATCAAACGAGAAAGGGAAAATGTCCGCTGTTCGTCTCGAAAATTCAACCGAATTAAATTTCCACCAATAGCACGTTCCACACACGTTCTAAGACGGCTTACGATCTACATTCTAAATACGGAAAATAAAACTGTAACACAAGTTAAATAAGCATAACTACTTTAATGTTTAAGATGTAGTACCTGACTTTCGTGCATTCTTCAGAATTAAACGAAGAGTAGTGGTAAGAATTTACAGTTCAGGTAAACGCTAATACATTGCATTAAAATAATCGTTTTCTTGTATTAAATCCTACCTAGAGGTTACCACTTAAAGTTCGTCACATTTTATTTTTAATATTCAATTAATTTAATATTTTAACCGTATTTTTTGTTTTTATTTTGAGATTTTCTACATCGAGTATCAATTTCATACTCACTATTTTAAACATGTCGCGTAATAAATATTAACTTAATTAACCAAATTAATTGCAACTCGAGTGTAGCTGTTTTCATTTGCAATCATTTTAATGACTATTTCACTCATATCAAAATTTTACATATCTAGCCTATCACATATCAGAGATAACTGGTATTATCGCAACATTTTAATTCATCTGCCAAAAACAATGCATTTTAATATACGTTATGTCACTTTGACATTAGACAAACTGCAAGTAGGAATGTATGCAAATTGAAAAGTCCATTGTTGATGTTTTCATGATAACTAGAGTTATGTTATGTTTTCGCGATGTGTAATAAAAATATAGTGTTTATTAATTTTTAATTAAATGATTCATTAAATTGTCTTATCAAATACCATTCGAGCTTATGTTTATGCCCAGAACAAACTTTCATTTTAACAAAACTCAAGCTTTGTTTATTTATTTAATCGTATGGTACATTTTAAATATTGTATTGTGATGTAAGTGTTATGTATGGTGCCCCAGAAGATCAGTATAAACCTGTACAGTGTGGTGACGAAACCGTGTGCAATTGTGGATTGGTTTGTCTTGGCAAAGCACTTACTTCAAGGTTTAGGAAAACCACTAAAACCTAAACATGCCAACCCTTACCCACCCTAGTATTCACATGTAATAATATTAATTAAATGTTTAATGTGATTGTGTTTTGTGAAATTGTGTTATATATTTTTTCTAATTATCCGGGAGGGTCTTGATGACCAGGCCAGCAAACCAAAGTGGTGATTCTCAGGAACAACATGTTTTTCTTGTTGACCATGGAGTACTGTAAGGTACTGATCACCTTCCATAATTTATATAGCTTTATTGCTTGCAGGTAATACAACTCGAGCTACAAAGTGTTCGTTGAAAATGAAGGTTTGCCTGGATAAACACAAGCTCTTATGGTATTACCCCCAAAAACACCAGCTGTCTTAAATTGTGATTGGTTTAACAACTTAAGTGTTATCAACGACGTAACCATCGATACGAACAGTTTGACCTTTCATTTTGTTTGTGAAATAATCTAATAAAATACCATTGAATTCATTTCATAAGTCTGTCTTTATTTCGTAACTCAATAGAATTGCTTAAAGAAACACCTGCACAAGTCGAACTCAGTTTCGTTATGAAATAAATCGATAGACTGATCAATTACTAGTGGTATTACTATTAAAACGCTGAGACAATTATCGAGTATTTTTAAAATGATGAGTTCTTGTAAAAATTAAACACTTATTCGATTTGCTGAATAATTAATAAGTAACTAAATTGTCACCTGTTTGGTGAAAATTATTTTAGTCTCATTGAAATATTTGTTTAAATAGGTTCTACTGTATTTTAAGTAGATTTTGTTTGCGTGAAAAAACACATCTGTTTTTGTTCCTACGGCCGGCAATATTTACTTTCTTTGATATGTTTAAATCCGTCGTGCTCACAATTAAGCTTGAAAGAAATGATTATTTCAATAGTTTTTATTAAAGGTTCTCATAGAAGTCTAGCCGTTTTACTTAACTGACTCAATAAACTCTTTGTTTGTTCCCCAGACAAAGCGTTAAATAGTGTTAAAGGGTTAAAGAGTAAATTTCATAGTTTATTTGGTCTAGACTCATTAGTAAAATTACACCCATGCTTAGATTTTAAGAACTGTTAACGTGTTAATTTTTTTGTAGGGTTCTTTGTTTAAAAAATTGAGAAAGGGAGAAGTCTCTTCGAGTTTGTATGTAGATATTTAAGAAATCAGTCTGTAAGTTAAGGCGGTAGTCTATAAGCAGATTAACAACGACGTGGTACTATGTAACTAACAAGAAGTACCAAAACTGTAACGGGTTAAAATTGTTATCTCTCTTAACAATCGCTAATTATCAAACAATGCTCGTAAAGCTCTTACGTATGATCTAATAAAAGTGATTCGTGTGCGAGTACTAAAGTAATACTTTTGATAACGTGCAAGGAACGACACTGTTCACGAAATTGAAGAGAAGTTTCGTTCGAATAGGGTGGAAGCAACACGTGCGGATTCGATAATTTTTCTCTTTTACTTGCTAATCAATTGTTAAGGTGACATACCGTTGAAGGCATTTTTTTATTTATTCGACGTAATTAAACTGTTTCTGTCAACAACTTAACGACTAACGAAGTGTTGGATAAATCTGAGAAAAACAACACAAACTGTAAGTATATCTTTAAGTAGATACCCATATTTAACTTACAACATCAAATGTCCCAATTTTTGTTTGCTCAATGGTACGTAATCATCAATTTGAATTTTTTTTTCAATTTTATTTAATTGCTTGTACTTTTTAATTCCCTGTGTTACGTTTTTTAATAAACTAAGTTACTATACCGATGTTCATTTAATAGCCTTTATTATCATTACCTCCCATACAATGTTGACAAGTGTGGTATCGTTGAGTTTGTTTTTGAATTATATATCTAAAAATGTAATATTATACCGGTTGCCCCATTTAAAAAAATTGTTTTGGTCACGTGACCGGAAATGACAAGAACAACGGAAGTCATTTTATAATAAATTAGTTTTCACAGTTTATGTCATATAAACAGTTTTCAATAAATTGGACTGTCAAAACGTCGTGGGACACCTTGTATAATTCTTAAATTATTGCTTATACAATAATGTTAAATTTTTTGTATGTAAATACAGAATTAAGTTTGGTAATTCTTATTGTTGTTAATATTTCGTTGGATTCTATTCTATGACTTATTGGTAACTATGGAATATATTCTTATATTTTTTTCCATATTATGTAAAACATTAATGTAATATAAAGTTTATTCAATTAATTTTAATGTCACACTTATAATGAATCAGAACCAAAGTGACTTTAACTAAATCCCTTTAGCACTTTGTTTTAAATATTAATGTAATGGTTTTCATAATCAATTTAATGTCAATTTTAACTAAAACAAGTTTATGATTTGGAAACACTAAAATTTTACGCTAAAATTTGAACTTTAATGTAAAACAATAAAATAGGAGACAACGTTGCATTAAAATTAACTGTTATCAGCAAAATGAAATTTTGTTAAAGAAAAATAAATTATTTATTTAAAAATTAAAAGAAACTAATATTGGGATTTAATATAAACACAGATTTATTGTCTAGTCTGCTTATCGTCTAGTTTAGTACTTCTACTAAATATTAGAATTCGCTGGATGATGCAAGATTTGGAAGAAACTCTGGTTGTATTATTAATTTGAGTATGTCTGATTTTAGAGATGTTGTCTTTGGCTATATTTTAGAAACATTAGGTGCTTACAAATTTTCGAACTTTAACCCATTCAAATTTGTGGATGTGCCTCAGGGATCTGTCTCATGACCTTTTGTATTTCTGCTATACATAGCTGATATGAAAATTAATTTATTTAATCGTATGGTACATTTTCGTTATTGTATTCTAATGTAAGTGTTGCTTTAAGGTTTAGGAAAACCATTGAAACCTAAACATGACAACCCTTACCCAGCAAAGTATTCATATGTAATAATATTAATTAAGTGTGTAAACATTATAGAAGGTAAATAAGAACATAAAATATAACAGCACAGCCATTGCATGGCGGCACATAATGGCCCGGTCCAAGCGCCAGTCACGACAATGACAAAAAATATAGTAGGTTAAAGAAATAGTAAACAAAATAATAGAAAAATAGATAATCAGGACAGAGAATACAGAATAATAACATTGGGGACTTGAATAGAACTTGCCTCAAGCATAACAGCGCTATTCTTCACTTAGTGACAACCGGAAGTAGGGTTTAAAATTACAATAATCAACTGGACCAATACCGCAATTTTGGACACGTAAATAGAATACTGTTTAGTTGAGATATGATTTCGCTGCCCGTCACGACACAGCAAAATGCATAACAACGTGAACGCAACTGTTTTCTGCTTCTGAACTTTCTCTCAAGACCTTAACCAGTACCTTTTTTAACTAAACCTCGCAAACAAGAGTTTGGAGCAGATTTTTCATGCGACATCCCACCACTTAACCTCACTTTAGCTGGCTGTCTTTGTAAACTTCGATTGAAGACTTGTTCTCATTAAGATTTGAGACCAAGGATTCGGGAACAAGGTACAATTCTTCAAAAGCACGTTTCTCGCAGAACGGGCAAAGTTTTATTTTCTAGTGTACAAGTTTTACAATTTACAATTTCTTCAATACTAATGGAAATGATCCAATACTGTAGTCCAGAACATTCACTCAAGTAGTTTTATTAAATAGTACCTATATTTAACTGATTGGGATATTTATAGCGTATATTTGTTATTTTAGTCATTATGGTGTTCACCAAGAGTTGCAAATACTGTCACAAGAAATTAATTAGAAAAATTAGAGAATTGCAGGAAAGGCTACCATATGGAATCGTTTTCAACATTACCTAGAGACCTATTCTAACACTTGAGACGTCCAGGCAGAAGATTTTGTCTGTAACAAGTTTCAGACTATAGTTGCATCGCATGCTTTTTCCAGAAAGTTAAAATGTTGTCGTGTGTCCAGGCATGACAATTTACCTGCTTGCAATGTCACTGAATTAAACGACCAACGCCAGAAAGACACCGTAGCAGTGGAGCGTGATAAATATGTGCATCAAGTAGGGGAAAGTATGGAATTTGAATTTGAGGAGGCTGAAGGAATCGTGGAACTGGAGGAATCTGAAGTGTCATCTGCCTTCTCGGTTCCAATAGAAGCAGAATCAATTTATTTACAGTCCAGTGCGAGTTCCAGCAATTTCAGGTCTTCCAGCTTCAAGAGGTTTAAGATGGATTAGTTCAAGACCATTTCGTATAGCAACAATAATTGTAGGTGCTGTGGAACTAATGGACCAGCTGGAACAAAGTCCGTTCCTCTGTCGGCGCGACGGGATCTCTGGAATACAGAAAAGATTTACCTTCTGAAGGGTGACAGAGTGTGCCGCCGATACCTCGGCGACGAAGTCTTCATTGAAAAAGCACGGGAACAAATTAGAGCAAAGGTGACGGCTTTAAACAACCGATATACGTATTCTGCATCTATGCCTTAAAATCTTTTTAGCTAAATATCTACTCAGATGCAATTCGGTAACGTCAATAAGTGAAAGAAAAAAAATGTAAATATAAAATGGCCGCATTATGTAAGGTATTTAAAAAGTGTACTGTGGACGAACAGTTCGTACCATTAACACTCATGAACGTGCCCAAGGAAAAAACGTTGTGTTAGACTTGGTTTAATTGGTATCACAAAGGACAACTTATAAACTTATAAATTTTTATATTTTTGGCAAAACTTTATCCAAAATAGAAATGCTGACAAAAGAACTATTAGAACCTCATCTGCGACATCGGATAAATGACTGCATTTAAGGTTAAGGTAGTCAAGTAGAGTCAAGAGACAATTTAAAACACTGTACACGAAAGATAGAAGAACAAGTCTATGGAACAGTTGGACCGTATGCTTTACTGCTATCTATCGTCACAAGAAACAAGACGTAGCAACCGTCAAACCTAACAGAGTATTCTTTACCACCAAAGAAAACAAAAGTTATTCACACGAGCTCTGGGAAAATAATAATAACATTTTTTTTTATTGCCAGGAACATTTGCTCGTCGAGTTTCTTAAACATATATTCAGGATAAGTGCGGTGCACTGTAGAAACATTAAAAATGAGGAGGAGGAGGAGCGCAATTAAGAACAAAAGACCTCGAATGTTATCGAATGGTGTTATCCTTATCCATGATATGTGTCCCCACAGTGGTTATCTGATGAAGGGCATGAATTACATCCTTTTTACATAATTTTTAGTTTCCTAAGACTCATCAATTCTTCCTTTCAGAATCATGTAATATTGTTACCGTTAAATTTTGAATACATTAACACTAGAGTTAACCTGACAAAAATGAATAATATGAAGTGTGCGTAAAAAAATGTTAGTAAAAAATAAATTCATGTCAAAAATAGGGCATAAATACCGTGAATCCAGTAACCTTTATCCTCTGTTATTTGATGTAAATTACCTAAATTATTTCCTTTAATAATACTTTTTGCAAGTTATGCAAGTTTGCTCCAGAATAATTTGTTGATACACACTTTAATAAAAATTGTAAGGTGCACGCAAATGTAAAGAACTCATTCTTACATTAACGCTGAGAGTAAAGAAATATATCCGTCGTTTGAATATCTAATTAGAAAAAGGCGCATGTAAAAATGGGAAACGAAAGTGGTTTGCTTCAATGGAGCACGTATTTATCAAGGTTCAACGTGACGTTATATCAATTTGATTAAAATACGAATGTAACCCATGAAAGAAATCAAATAATGTCTTCTACAGTTATCAACATTTCAAGAACATAACTACTTTTGCTCATTTTAACAAATGAGTTTTTCCTGTGTAGAGGGAGATTAGACTGCAAAACCTTACACATGCAGTTACAAACTAATCCCACCCGAGAATTACAAATACCAGACATTAAATGATTAAAATGGTAAAGAACTTTAACTAATTTAACCTATATAATTATTCAAGCTAATTAATCAATACGTGAAGTTTAAAGTGAAATTTGCTGGGAAGAAAAACCAAAACGATTAAATTCATTGAAGTCGTAGTCAATCGTTTTTATTGGAACAGTTTTTGTTAATTACGTCACAAAACTGATAGATTTCTCTTAAGAGTTGGAATAAATGGCTTATGTTCAGCTCTATAACTAACTGCAAATACGCTTTAATGGAATTAGAAATGTAATGTTCGTTTGTTCCGCCTCTGCGTAATTCTATTGCTTTGGATCGTTCATTTTTATGTCGATGCGGATCTAGTTAATCGTAGATTTATTTGCAGATGAATCATCCTATTTCTGTTATTAATTTAGAAACTGTTGTGGTTTGCGTTTTGTGCAGATCTCCAAATCGCTCCGACACATAAATGTAAAAAAAAATAATGGTCGGTCACTATACTTTACATTTAGTTCTTTTTACCTTAATTTCAAAATTTCGCACCACCAAAACATAATACATAGTAGGCAGATGTAATAAATAATTTGTATTTCAAAATGTAAAGCATAAAATTCAAGATCAATAATCTAAATCTTAAAAAAGTACTTACAGTTGTCTTCACAGAATTTCAAATGGTTTTCAAGTGCTGCTCCAAGTATCATCTTAAAAAAAATGGAAGCAAATAATACATGTATAAAATGACTTTTCTTTGAGAAGCGTTTGTAATGGTCCAATTGAAAGCACATAAACAAAAGTTTACCTGTTATAAAAACAAAATGAATCAAATTTAAAGAAAAATACGGAAACGCTACACCAGGATTGCCCAAGATATTACAGAATACTAATTAGAAATTCAATTCAAAACCAATCATCAATTAACGACAATCGAGTTACACCATTGGAACGGAAGTTGTCAGTTACTTAACGAATAAAACAAGAATTTATAACAAAGTACATGTTTAGTGTACATTGTTAATTACATAATAAAAAATCCTCCAAAAAATTGTATGAAAATTATAGATATATTTTCTGGGTTTATAGCTAATTGCACCCATTTATTATAAAAACATGCCACTAGTGTGGTTTGAAAGTATAGAAAAATATAGTTTTAATAAAAGTTGTTTGGTAGTTTACTTCAAATTTAAAAAAAATTGCAGCCCCTTAAAGGACTAACTTTTTTTCCTCTTTCGACCTTAAATTTTGAAATTTGTTTTGTGGTTACAATAGTTCATTATTATTGATATTGCAGTGAAAATTTGAAATCGAAAATGATTAATTTAAGATTTATAATAAATGTTTCTATTTAAATAAAATGTAAAATTAAATTTATTTGTAGTTTTAGAATTTTTAAAAAACCAATCCATATTTTTTATTTATTAAATAATTTAGTTTGAATTTAAACTACTTTTTTCCGTTTAATTAGAAAATTAAATAATGTCTAGTAATTAAGTTATATTTGTGGCAGTAATTTAAAAAATACAAATTTGACATTTGGTGCAGAATAAGTGTTATCAAAATTATTTTCTGTGCAAGAAAACAAGCGACTTCGTGTGTAAGTTAACAGACGATAAACGCGCGTTAATTCCATGAAGATCAAATTTAGTGAAACGAAGTTCAAATTTTAAAGGTTACAAACAATTGCTATGTGTTAGAATGTATAGAAGTGAGTGGAAAAAAGGACAAAACATTTTAAAAAGATAGTGCAAGACATCGACGCGGTATGAAAAGAAAAGAGGGGAGTGCAAGTTGCGAGGGGAAGTTAAGAGATGCATTCATTGATTTAAATTTAAGCATTTAAGTTTAAAAGAATCTCGAGAATTTAATTCTACGTTAAGTCACATATTCGTTGAATATGCAATTTGCATATTAAATTTTGGTTATTAAATTTATCAATACAAAAATAAATCGATAAATGCTATCATCATATACAACAAAAAGATCAGTTATGTTAAGTTAAACCATTTTGTATTAAGAATATTAAATTTGTTCAGTATTAATGTATGTAACTGTTGCGGATTTGTTTAATAATAATTCTTTTGTAAAATTTTTAATTATTTGTGTGTATATTAAATTTCATAATTGTTAATTTTCAATTAACGGACCCAAGACACCTGAAATAATTAAAAAAATCATTCAAGTTTCTCATTGCTCAATAATTTAAATATTTAATTTATAAACAAAATATGTGCTTAAACCATTGCAATATATTACATAATAATATTTTTGAACAAAATTGCTTGGAATCAAAACAAAATCCCATAAAAATTGTTGAAAACATTAATTTCTGTAAATGGAAAAATGGAACCAGATAAGCGATAAAATCTTACAACGATAAAAAATGTAGAATCTGTTATTTATAACTAAAAGCAAAACGAGAGACATTTCCAAACAGGTAAATTGGTAGACGGAGTAGAAAAGAATATAATTTAAAAATTGAAAAGGTAAATAAATCTATAAATAAAATAAAGAAAAGAAAAGCGACGGAATCTGATGAAGTATAGGAAGAAGAATGGTTATAGATGGGAAAAAACAAGAAACAAAATGCGTGAGATAGTAAAGGTATGGAGAGAAGACGAATTTTCGAGTGACTGAAGAGATATGTCCAAAGAAGGAGAACAGAGAGAGGTAGGGAATTACAGAGGGATGTATACTTTATAAAGTATATGGGACCATAATTTAGAAAAGAATAGAAAAGATATGGCAGAAAGAGAATTAAAAAAGATTGGCAAACAAGTTTTAAAAAGAAAAAATCAATAAATAATATATATATTTTTAAACAAATAATAAATAATTTTTATTTTAATGAGTAAGTTATAGCGTACTATGTGCTGCGTATGCAATACTTGGCGGCGTGGTATTACATGTCAAGTTCTAATCGTCGGCCAATTAAATGCTAACTACGCACTGTTGTGCTGGTTTACTGATCAGCGTTGCAAACTGGTCGATACGAATTCAGTGTCGAATTCGGGTTGGAACTTAACTGAACTTAACTAAACTTGTGACTCGTGACCGATGATAAGTGACTTTGCTTATTGCACCTACTCCGTTTTATATGTGATAAGTAGGTTGTTTGCTTCGTGTGCAAGGTCGGGTAAATGCTTCCCGGTCGTCAGCGTTTCTTAATCGAGTTTGTTATGTTAATAGCGTGTTTAATATCCGCATTTCGATTGTTACTTAATGCGGATATGAATTAATTATTTCGATTACGATAGGGTTGAAGACGGCAACCACATAATAGTATCGTTTGGTGACTAACGTTTGAGCTACCTTACTTGGCAAAATACGTCTAATGACTTTGCAATTAACACGGACCCACATATTATTCTTGACACAACGCCGATCTGTAAATATTATTTTATAAGAATTATACACCACAAACAAAAGAAAAATGGAGTAATAATCTAATATAATAATACAATATTATATCATTGTTTTACAATTCGTTCTAAATAACGATGAAATAAAAATTGCATATTCTTATTTAATTCGAAAATCCACAATCACAATCAGAAAAATTCGCTTTTATACAGTAGAATGTATTGTTCATCTGCAATAAAATTCAGTGCCGCTAGGAAAAATAAAATTGTATAAAATTATATCGAATAAAATAAACAAAGTTCTAATTCTATAAAAACAAATAAGAAAGATACTTCAAAAGAAATTTGTCTTTTACGTACAAATAATCACCAACTTTATACTTATTCATATTATGTTTCTTATTGTTTGGTAAGAAACATAGTTTTTTTTTTGATAAGGGTTGATGTTGGCACACATTTTATTTTAACTGAATGCTGTAAAATTTAAATATTTTATAGAATCTACATAAAAATGTAAAAAAAATTATTTCTTTTTGAAAATGTGGGGTTAACAATTTGTATTACTTATTTTTATTTTTATTTTATTTTGTTAGATAATTTTATTTGTTGCTTGTATTGTTTAGATTTTAAGCAAGTTTCATAAATTATGTTTGTGTTTTATCAGCAACTTTTCTACATCTATCTTTTTTTTCTTTCAAATTGATTCTAATGTGGAGTGATATTAAGTACGTGAAATGTAGAAGATGTATTGGTCACTTTCTTTTCAATTATTTGTGTTTGTTTGTTGTATAGTATTAAGTTCATAACTTTTTGTAGTAATACTTTTGGCTTTTTCTAAAGAAATATTTTTTCCTTATGTAAATTAAAAATTTAAACATAAATTTTATAGATTTAGTTACTATCAATAAATTTTTATTAACAATTATTTAGAAATATTCACTATTCAGTTAATTCCAGACTTTGAAGTTAGTTTTTTGGTAGCTTGTCAAATTTGACATGTTATAATTAAAATATTCAAAATGGTATTTTTCCACGACATACTTAGAAAACGGACGTTTCTTCTCTACAAATAGTGAGGAAAACTCGTTTTTCCTTACTAGCGAGGAAAATAATCTTGTGTTACAAAAACGCCGTTTTAAAAAAATGTAAAAATATGTCATTAGAACTAGTACTTGATTGAGACCACACCGATACTACAGAATACTGTAGCAAGACTATTGGGACCCACCTATTAAATATTACTTCTTTCAGTAGGTTGTTTTTGGGAAATGTCGTGGAAAAAATGTTGTGTCTAACACATGAGGAAAGAATCGCTTTCCTCACTTGTTGGACAAATAATCATTGAGAAAAGGTGTTCAAAATGATATTTTAGATCTATAACCCAAATTTCAGTTACATAATGACAATTTTATTTTTTTCGAATTTCATGAAAAATTTAGAAATTTTTGATATTTTATTTGCTTAGTCGTTTTTGTTTGCGATATGTGATCTAATTAAAATTGATACTTTTGTTCCTTACCAGTTTTGCCAGTAAAACGCAAAAAATAGGTTCATTTATATATCAAAGGGGACATTTTTTGGCATAATCAAGTTGCTTCTAAATTTTACCCCCCTCAGCCCCCTGATGTCATTGATTTTTTTCCAAATAACAGCCCTATAAGTATATTACTAATTAGGATTCTCTATTAAATTCTAAATACAACAACCTTTGAATTTTAAAAATCGCTCTATTAGTTTGGAAACTACAGCTATTTGAATTCCTAACATAACAATCTTTCAAGTTAGACAAGTTGGAAAAATTAAAAATTTAAACTTAAGGCAGGCAGAATAGTATATTGAAAAACAAGTGTCACAACAACACTTTTTGTCGCACGAAGACAAAGTTTGCAGACCGACCGAAGGGAGGTCTGCAATTGTCGGAGTGCGACAAAAAGTAGTTGTGACACGTGTTTTTCATACTATTTTTTTTATTTCGCAAAAATTAATTCAAGAAATAAATGTTAATATTTGATCTAGTATTTTTTTTGGTTTAAACGTTTAAAGCTATGTTGGTAGAGTAGTTGATATCCTAATAAAGTTAGCAATAAATGCTGTTGAAAGTTTGCTATCTTGAAAATAATGTGTTGAGATTTTTAATCGCCGTTTAATTCACGAGTTAGTTACAAAACTTTTCCGTCGACCGTACTTTGAACTTTTAATGAAATTATATACTCTAATAATTATAGAGAAGAAATGCTATTGTGAACGCACCACAACCACAAATTTATAACCTAACTTCATCGTTTCTACTTTTTTGTGAGAGCTTTGTTTTTTATTGCCAACAGTATTTTAATATAAGCTCACCAAGTTGATGGACAATTATATTAAATAAAATAATTTTCATCACAGTAAAACAAGAAGACAACACCAAAAGCGTTTGACAATGTTTGATATATCATGGATGTAACTTAGCACATCTCAAACAAGTTGAACTTTATATAATGACTTGTCGCATCATACCGAAGAAAGATATTTATATCCTTACTGTGTGCAAGCAGTTTACCAACTTATTGAGACAATTATCCTGCACATATTCAATACTGTCAATGGCTTTGCAACACTTTTATCAGAGACATATTTGCTTAAGACTCCTTATTGATGAAGTTTGGTTTTACATTTACCGTTCTATAATTTCACAAACACGTGCATGTAGAGTTTACAAAAAACATGTTGTTAAAGTGGTTCCGCTTCACCTCCAAAATATCTTTTCAGAAGTCGGAATGTTTACTTTTTATAGTTTTGATTTTTTCTTACAGCCTTATTTAAAAAATCTAACCTTTGAACAATGAGTAAATAATACTGAAGAACTACGTGAGAGAATAGTTTGTAAAATAGTTGAGCTGAACACACTTAACACGTTATTAAACGTTTTATTGGAATGTTGCATACAACACAAAAATGTCTTAAAAATCACTGAACAAATTCAAGATTTATTACAATTGTAGATTAACGTCGATTTGTTATTATTAAAATTTACTTTGCTACAAATTACGACAGATTTTTGCAATTCCTTCAAGATACTTTGAAAATAAATTAAAATTGTGCCTGAAATTGTTATTTATGCACAATTTTAAGCTAATGAAGAGAGTAAATGAACAAAAAGTGACAGTTGTAGTTATTTTACAAGATTATGAAAATGCCTCATACTTTGAGTCATAAAGATTATGAAGATATGGAGTTGGTTTATAGATTTATTATGTCAATACTTTTCTACTGAACGAATTCATTAACTAAGCCATATCGCATGAGTAGTTGTATGATGGTCCTGGACCACATTGGAAGTGGTCTAGGATCGGCATCATGGTTTCGGGGAAGATCGGGGCCGATCGTGGGGCAGATCGTGTGGTCTAAAATCGGCATCATGGTTTCGGGGAAGATCGGAGGGAAACATCAAGAAATTCCGTTGTTCTAATTTGTTTGGTCTAAAAGAGGCAGCATAATGTCGGGTATGATCGGAGGAAAAAACTCGAAGATTATGTTTCGGGTTTAGTAATCAGAGATTTGCGTTTATTTTTGTATATAAATGTGTTTGTGCTAAATGTGTAAATATCGTTTGTCTAACGCTGAGGAAAAAATAATTTAAATTCTTGTTTTACATTTACTTATTAAAGTATATACATAGATTGAACTTTCTATAATATCGTTTTTGTATTTATGCAATATTGTTATTATTTATCCAGCTGTTGTGCGTTGAATCAAAACCTAGTCATTTTACAAACAATTTAGTCTCTTTTCTTCTTAAAACTTTTCAACTAAGTAAATATCTCTGTGTTTAACCTTTTGGAGTTCCATTTCATAAAATTCTCCTAAAATATTTTCATTTTAATGTCTTTTAATAAATATGTAGTTGGGTTAGTTAATTTAATTTTTCTACTTATAAAATTTCATTAGACCAAAAAGGCTATACACCTATTTTCAAATTCTTTTCTATGTTTGCTAATTCTAACATGATCTCCAACTGAAAATTTGTTATGTTTACTTGCTATTTTTACGTGTGAGTATACAGATTTTAAAATCCTTTTTTTATTCGTTTTGTTTACCATTGATGGTTTCATTCGAATAGTTCGATGAAAAGTGTTATTATATTGATTCGTAATATCATCCAATATGTTTATTCATTTATAATTACCATGTAAGCTAAACTGTTTCCACATGGTGTTTTTCAAAGTGCGATTAACACGTTCAACTATAGATGCTTTTTGGTGCTGAATGTACTATAATGATTAATTTTATACTTTTTCATTAAATTTTGAAATGCATTATTGTAGAATTCCAATCCTTCATCAGTTTGTAAGTTCTTTGGTGTATACTTTAAATGTGATAAAATTTTTTCCATTGCAATTGTTACATGTTTCGCATTTTTTAATTTTAACGGAACCGTCCAAACATATTTTGAAAAACAGTCAATTACAACGAGAATGTATTTAAACTGGTTGTTTTGTTTCGCATACGAAACCATATCTGCTAGATCAGCTTGTAATGTTTCATTAATACCTTTTATTATAACACGACGTCTTTTAAAATTGATTCTTGCTGGTTTGTGTAATTCTGACACTATATCTGCTTTTACAGAAGATGGAATACATTTTTTTGTTGACTTCTTTCGAACTATTTTTATAATGACTTGGTTTCAATGTTGATTGGACACTTAACTACTATTTCAGCAACTAATTTATTAAATCTGTTTTGCTGGTTATTTAGTTCAAAAGATATAATATCTCCTATTTTAAGTGAGCAATTAATAACCTCGCCGCTTGTATAAGATTTTCCATTTATATTTAATACAACATTATCTATGTTTATAAACACTTTTTCAATTACACCCATTTTTAATGGAAACAAATATGCAGTTTTGTCCGAAGGTAATAAAAACTTACGCTCTATAACTCTACTTGATTGAAATTATAGAATATGACTATAAAACATGTTATAAAAAACCTTATGTGAATCACTTTGCATATTGTCAATCGATGTTTGAGTATGTTTTATTATATGACGACCAAATTTGTCTAAAGTCATTTTCTTAATAAATTATATTCGCTTCTCGTAATTCTTCTAGGATAGATAATTGTATTTGCCTGTTAATCCTGTTGATGTCTTCAACCGAAAACTTTGAAGTAAATCGTTGAGGAAGAGGTGTCTTAAAGTCCTCACATTTTACAAGCACTTGTTTACCAAATTTACAGTCAATTTTACTAAAAAGATTTTACTTTAGTTTTCTCCCCTATTGGTAAGCTTCTTGCACTTTCATAAGGCAATAAATGAGTTGATGTGTTTAAGTCAGCGAAAAATGCCATTTCAAATTAACACTTATCTTAAAATTTACGTTTTAACAAATTGATATCAATATGAAACTAATATTATATCTTTTAAAATGTCACCTTTATATTAATTCATGTCCCCCACTTAGCCACTCGTTACTCCGATCATACCCGACATTATGCTGCCGCTTTTAGACCAAACAAATTAGAACAACGGAATTTCTTGATGTTTCCCTCCGATCTTCCCCGAAACCATGATGCCGATCCTACACCACTTCCAATGTGGTCCAGGATCGGCATCATATAACTACTCGCATGTTCTCTATGACTATAAAATATTTTAATTCCCTCCCAAATCACCCTGTATTCAGTGTGGAAATTTATAGCTTCGATATAGACGATTTTTGCAAAAACCAAACACGTCACGTATTGTTTTTTCTTGTCCACATTTTTATGTATATGGTTTTTGTTTATCTGTTCCTAGAAGTTCCCAGCCTCCTCTGACTTTTTTTTCTAATGGAAAAAAGTTCCTTACGTTTTGTAACATTTTGGGTGTGATTTGCCGTATTTCATACTTTGCTGCTCTGGATGTCGATTGGTTCTGTTAAATAGACTTTGTTCTTGAAATATTCCGACCAAAAAAAATTAAATGGACTAAAATCCGGAGATCTCGGCGGCTACTCTGACGTTTTTTTCTAATCTATCGTTTGAGAAAAACTTTGTCTAAATATCTACAAATTATCACAACATGATGGAGTGGAGCTCTGTCCTGTTGGTATCATATTCCTTTTTCTGCTTTGAAATTATGTCTTTGATGTGGACTCCTTTAGGTGGAGGGGCAAATTAAAACCACTAAACAGTTCTTCTTAAAACTTGCGAACGTTTCGCTCTTTGGGCAAGAGCTTTGACAAGGATATGTTTTATAAGGGCAAAATTGACGCACTTGTCTTAATGAAACAACGTCGGCAAAGTTTTAATAAAGATCTTTTCAATGCGCACCTCCTTCTAAAGGATGACCTTAAGAACATAATTTTGAAACATTGATCCATTGGAGGATCTAATCTATTTGGCGAATTCTATAACTTTTAATTCTAAATTTATGAATGAGTTTATTATTCTTTGTTGTTTCAAAAACTAATGCAGCAAACCCAACGCAATGTTATGTGGCACCATTATACGAAATCATCCACTTTTGATGGTAGAGTTTCCATTTACGTAAATTATGTAAATATTCCTAGAGGCATCATTGCAAACACACAAAATGAAAATACGGTGTTTCGCAACTTAGTATATTAAATTTTTTTATACTATTCGGCGATTTAGAATGAAACAGACGTATCTGATTTTGTTGCCTAATTAATATTTTCTTTTGCGCAAGAGACAACAAAAATTAAGCATTTAAAGTTAAATTGTTAACCTTTGCAAATGTCGCCTTGATCATTTTTCGCGATACCGCGTACTTTTCGAGTTATTCTTTTTCGAGTAATTCTGATTACCCAAGTTTGAGGGCTTTCTCTAGCGGGAAAAGAACGCATTTTTGGAAAAAGTATTCTTAACAAAAGATTTGTATTTTTTTATGCAGATCTTGAATCCGTCGAAAAAAATGAGAGTTCTCATTTGAAAAATCAAAGTTGACCTTAGTTTGACCTTGAAAAATGAGCTCAAGGTCAAAGCTAAGGTCATCATCATGTGTCCCCTTCGAAACCCTGCAGCTTTTGTCTGAAACTTTTTTTGCCCACTCTTTCCGAGCTATTCTGATGTCTCAAGTTAAAAAACTCACCCAGTATAATTCCCAAAATTTATCTAATTATAAAGATATTGTAGCACTGCAGCCTTGAACTAATGGTGTGTACACGTTACATTAGTTTCTTTTTCTAAATGTTACGTACTTACTATTTATAAGAAATAAATAAATCAAAAATGATTCTAAGCAAAATCACCAATCAATTAAATTAATAAATCAAACATAGAATATAATAAATTATTCTTTAGTCGATTACCAGCAAAGGCCACATACTATGGTAATATTTCGGTATATTTGAAGTTACAAAAACATAACAAATTGTTACGGTTCAAAATACTCGAACCCGAACGTAGGTCGCAAGAGTTGCACGTTGCGACAAAAATCAAATTTACTGCGCATACTGCAATTTTTCTCATTGGTGGATCGATTTATTCTTAATATTAATCGTAACGACGGGCGGACATCTTGTGACCTTCTCTTCCTATTGGGCGGTTGTCGGTGCTTCATGAAGCTAAAAATTACACGTAGAATATCAATGTGGGTTCAATAATTGCAAGTTAAGTTAGTGTGGAAATATAAATCCGACCGATTTCGTTGTAAGTGTTTTTTTTGCTATTTCTTTGTTTCGTTTAGTGGTTGTGTTAATTTCTAATTACAACGTATGCTTTACGCAATATTTTATGCAAGAGACAGTTTGCTTTACAGTCTTATAAAAGTTAACTTAGATACTAATTATTGTGGTTTTTATTAACATACAATTTTAACGCCCCAGGTGTCGTAGCCCATTTTGCACAAATTTTACATTGAAACCAATTTTCAGTGCTTTCTAAATATTTTTTACAAACATTACATTGGTCATCATCTCCAATTTTAGCTTTTGTAATGCTGCGATTTCTTAATGTTGGAGTGACTTCTTCATTTTTAGAAATATTATTTATTGAGTCATACTGTTCATTTACATTTGACAACGCATTGCTGCTGCTACTACTGCTTGCAATTTTTCATGCAACTGTCTTCTTTTTCTGACTAGCTTTCGCATTTTTTTAATAGCGGGTATTTTCTTTTAGCCTTCTTGTTACATTTCGTTTTGTTGGATTCCTGTTCGTTTAAATTGTTTTTGATAATTTGGTTTCACATGTTTTAAATTTTGTTTCAAAGTCTTGGGTAATTTCTTTTTTAAGATATCCATCACACTTTTTAAAAGCAATCTATCTTTTTTAGGGGTTTCAGTTATAATCGTGGTTTTACCTTTACCTTGCTTCTCGGTGGGTTTTCGAGATAAAGCTTTAGCAAATGGTCATGGTAAACTTTAACATGTGAAACTTCTGAATTGGAGTATTTAGCTTGTGACTCATTTAAAGTAGATGGTCCAGGTTGTAGCTCACTTAAAGTAGAAGATTCAGGTGGTAACTCCTTTGTGGTAGATGTTTCAGGTTGTGGTTTATTTGAAGTAGAGGTTCCAAATTGAAATAGGTAGATGTTCCAGGTTGTGGCTCGTTTACAGTAGAAGACTTAGTTTGCGACTAACTTAAAATGGAAGGTGAAACATTTTGTGCATTGGATCAAGTTCAGGATCAATAATGTAAAAAGATCTGGGCAGTTTGTCAGAGTTTTCAGCTAAATTACTGGGGGTCTTAAGAAACATCTTTAGCAAATTGAGCCACAATATAAATTGTGACAGTTTTGCCAGGGTTCGAACTCATTGATGCTAGATCTATACCGAGCTTTGAAGGGTCCAATACGGTCACATCAAGTGGTTGCAGGCGGTGAATGCAGTGAGGTGGAAAGGTTAGTATCATTACGTTATTTGTTCGGACATACATTACTGAGTTAATGAGTTCTATGGTTGTTGAGGACTATTAAAGACGGTGACTTAGCATTAATCTTCAGGAGGTAAACAAAATGTTTTAAAGCTTTTAAAAATCAATCATTTGTTATCCAACCAGATACATTTGTTCCTTAAAATGAACAGGCGGAAATATAAAATCAGGACGAATACTTCTGCCAGCAGCATTTGCAATACCCTGCACAGTTACAAGCTAGCCACGTTTTGTTGAGCTGATTTGACAAAAACTACTTGGGCAACTATCTTGAATGTATATATTAGTGACCGTCGTGCACTCAGATTAATCTAAGTTCCATATGATATTTAGAGGAAAATTATGGTTTAAGTAACATTTCTCTAAGGTATCGAAAATGTTTTGAACGTTGCTCGTAGTACTTGGTAGTAAAGTATTCTCTGGTTCTTTACGCTCAGCAAATGATATTTTTAAGAAACCCTTAAGTCAATCTAGATTAGTTGTGTTATGTCTTTCCAAGAAGATGGTATAGTAAGATTTAAACGAACAGCTCGTTTTTTGACTTGCTTAGTTGTCAAGTAAGGACACATTTTTGCGGAGGTCTTTAAGTAATCTGCCAGAGAACATTCTTGAAAACTTTTTATTGCTAATGTTTAATTCATAAACAAATGAAGTATATTCAGAAGCTTTAGCTTTTGCTGCCAAATTTGTGCAAATGGGATTTTGGTTACATTAACTATCTTTGCAGCTGATCTCACAGAAATGCCTTTTATAAACACTTTATTAACTGCCTGTTCAATTTTGGATGCATTGTAACGCGTTCTCTTCTTAGGTGGCATTTTTAATCTAAAAAAAAGTAAAAATGTATTAGAAACTAAGTGCAAAATAGCAGTCTTCAAAGGGACAGTTATGAAGGAGACACCCCATTCATAACTGTTTGTTGTGTCTCTTTCATAAATATTAAACAAACATTGAAAACCTCAAAATCTACAATATTAAATTTAAGTCCAATGACCTTATGTTCTCGTATCGTATCTGTGGATGTCCAACCTCTCCTATACAGTGAATCACATATAAATATAGCACTTGATAAAACGTTTCACAATTATAACAGAACAAAAATACTATTCAATATCATTATCAACACTCGCACGAATCCTCCATGTTTGAAATGACACAAGTTGATTTATGGTCGGAACATAAAGTTAACCGCGAACGAACTTATGTCAAGGTTGCCATACGATAAAAATAGTGTTGTCTTGAAATTGTTTTGATTTTACTGATTATTTAAATTTTCCCTTTTAATACGTGTCTTTTGCATGCCACCCCTCACCTAATACGTAAACAAAATATGTATGTAAACGTACCCCATTCGTTAGTACGTTAATTAGAACAAATCTTTTTTGTTTGATGGCTGGCAGGCCTCCCGGCCGTCTATCTGTATGTAAACAAAGTATCAAAAAAACCACCGGTCAGATTTCTAGAAAACTTTGCATGTGGTTTTTATTAATAATTGTAAAAAGGGCCGTTAACCAACACAGATTTTTGAAATCTTGGAATATTTACAAAAATATTTATTGTACACGTTTTTTCTTCAAATAAAAGTTGTTTACAATTTAATTATGCACAAATTTTATTTTAACTATTTTTTGATCCAATAAGACATTACTAAGATATGACTGATTGTTTTGCAAATACCTCCACCAACTTTAATTATAAAAAGAAAAGTTGTTGGAAATTTTATGGTCTATATCTTTTGTTTGAACTGTTTTTTTAAACACTATTTTTATTTTTTTTCATTTTCAACTTGTTTAAGTAGAACGTGCATGTGTGGTAGCAGGTTTTGTCCCGACGTAGGAATGGTAGTGGTAGTTTTGGAGTTAATGGCTTGAATGCAAATTTTACTAAAATTTATAATTTGATTTTAAAATTGCTTTGTGGTGACTTTTTTCGTTTTTATGTTTTATACCACCGCCCACTTTCGATTCTCTTTTACACGTAAGGTAGTATCACAACGATGTAGAGTTTTGCGCGAAACACTCGTTTATGCATTCAAAAATGTAAAAAAAAAGATTAAATTACATCAATGTAAAGTGTGCGGTGGATTAGTAAGTAAATTGCGGCAATTCAGAAAAATAGACACGCGATACTATTAAAGAAAAAATTGTAGAGATAGACATGTTTTTCTTTTTTAATTGTAAAAATACCCGTAAGCAAAATATATAAACCTTTATTTTAAATAAGCTCATAACTAGTTTGGCAAACAGCTTATATTATAAATTATATACAAAAACGCAATTACTTGTTTAAAACGAACTGAAAGATGTTTACACAAATAAATTTTCACCATCAGCGATAAAAAGCTTTCCTCGCTTAGTTTCAAAAGTAATAAAATACAATCGAAAACTTTATTAAGATACTTTAATAATTTTAAAAGCGCAAAGTTCACAATCCCTAAAATTCTGTAAAAATCCTTTTGATATTCAAAAGTTTTCTTTGTTTCTATTTTAATATTAAAACAACCAAAACAAAGAAAGATTAAAACAAAGTTTAAAGTACATCTTGGTAATCATCCGCAGCTAGATAGCGATGACAATGGTAATAAATGTATCTTATGTGACGCCGTCTTTCTTTTCTATGGTTTGTTCAACCATGCAAAACGTTGCCACACTAGATTTTGATAAAGATTTATATAAATTTGCTGTTTCCGGCTCCGAAAAGTATTATTACAACTTCTATTAACTTTTCCGTTAATTATCTGGCTTAAAACCTGTTCAAAATAACACGATCGAACGGACAAACAAGGTGATTGGTACTATGATGATCCAGAATTGTTACGAGGATCTAAAGTTGTGGGATGTTTGGGTCCCGGAGTTCATGAATGCTATAAATTCTATGAAACATAAATCAACAGAGCAGGATGCCGCCCGGTTGACCTAAAGATCAGAATAGGAAACCAACAACAGCATGAATTCTTCGGCGGTCATGAAGGAGGTGGCGGTACAGTAAAATGAGTAATGCTGGTCTTCGTGGACAACAAGAATCGTAACCCATGATGACAGATTGAATAATACTATTAATCAAATTTTGGGTCTTATGTATGATTTTCCACCTCTGGACAACACAGAAAAGACATTTTCTGATAGAGGACGCCTGTATATTGGAAACAATACTGCTGATGATACCAATGAATATGAAATCAATGAATTCTTCAAACGCTACAAAGAGACAAGCGAATTGTTTATGAACAAAGAAAATAACTTTGGTTTTATAAGATTAGATTTTCATGTGAATGTTAAAAAGGCTAAAAGAGAATTAGATGGTGCTGTTGGAAAATGTAGTAATGTTTTGCTCCGAATGGTTTATCTATAAAGGTAAAGAATCATGTATCATTCGTATCCAAGAAATTGCGGAACTGTGCTTTAGTGTCTTTGCAGAAATTGAACTGTGCATCGTAATTGTCGATGATCATAGAAAATCTACTGGTGTGGTATTAGTCGAGTACGCTAGAACACGAAATGCTGCTGCATTAGCTGTTCAAAAATGCTCTAAAGGTTCGCTACTTTCAATTATAGTTGAGCAGTATGAAGCTGTAGACCAATAAACATCCAGATAAAAAAATTGTAAAATTCAAACTTCAATATTTAGTTGTTCGTAACTAAATTTTAAAGTAAAAAGTTTATTTATATGAGCCGTAAAATGTTTCGTTTTCATTACACGAAATAAAATAACGTTGAGATGGGCTCGAGTCAAGATGAATCTGCGCCGAAATATGCTCGGGTCGAAATAAGCTGACATCGGGATTTTTTTTCGTCAAAGAGGTCAAGGCGGTTTTGAGATTGGCAAATCTCAGTAATTACCAAAGTAATTAGATATTCGTTTAAAAAATATTTTAAAGAAATATTGTGTATAATTAAATTAAAAATAATATTTATTTAAAGAAACAATTGTATAAAACGAATATATTGTAAATATTCTGAGAATACGAAAATCTATGTAGGTTAAGAGTTTTTTTTATTCAAATGGATTATGCCCAGGATTTAGTCATATCTTCGTTTTATACATGCAAAGTAGGTTAGTGTGCTTAATAAGCAAGGCCGTTACAAAAGCTGAGTTTACATTTGTTTACTTGCAATTGTTTGTTATTGTTTCCGCGTTTACAACATACGTAATACGCGGATGTAGAATTGGTTAGAATGGGGTTGCAATGTCAACCCCACAGGAGTCCCTCCTTAGTGGATGAGTCCACGATAAAACGTGTCGGAGGTTTGTGGTCCAGGGTATGCGAGCAAAGTGTCGATTTCTTTGTGTGCGCATTTTCTTGCTGGGTTTGTATTTATTTTAAGTGTTTCGAGAAATGAACTTGCCTGCCGGATCGGGTTGCGGATGCTACGTTTGGTGCACTCTCGTTTGCGCTGTTGTGGATGCTGCATTTGGTGCGCTCTCGTTGGCGCTTGTTGTGGATGCTGCATTTGTTGCGCTTCTCGTTGGCGCTGGTGTGGATGCTGCGATTGAGGGATTTGTCGTTGCTGCTTTTCGTTTTGTTGCTGTTGCTGCTCCAGAGACAAATTTGTGTGTTGTGTGTTGTGTATTCGACAGCTTGTGTGCGCGAGCTCGTTGCTCTGCGCGTCCTGTGTGGGACAGGCGAATGGACGTCAAAACCAGGCGTCCAAGCTTCGTGACGTGTGTGGGCGAGCATGCGGCTTCAGCGCAAATGTACGTCGAAGACTTGGGCCTGTTGGTTCCGTGACGTGTGTGTGAATGCGGTTGACCGTTAACGGCTATGTCGTCGAGACGTAGTGCGCGTCGTGATCGTTTGTTTTTCTGAAACAGCGGTCGTGGCGTTTGTGGTCGTTGCAGTGGTCGTTCGTTTACGAGTGTTGCAGCGGTCGTGGCGTTAGTGGTTGTTGCAGCGGTCGTTGCGTTTCATCTTGGCAGGTTTCCTTGGGCGATGGCGTTGACGAAACGTCTTTGTTTGTGGTCCATCAGCCTAAGGTGATGTGCGTTACATCATTGAGTGAAAAGAAGGTCGGTGCCGATGATGTCCATGGCAGACGCAGAGATGGCACGTGTTGTGTTGGCGGGTGTCGTCATGGCAGGCTTGATGTGGCGGACGTGTTGTCGTTGACGGGCGGTTGTTGCGACGGCGGCGAGCGTAGCGGACCCAGTGGAGGTTGTTTTCCCGTTCATGTCGTAGCGTAGGTATAAAAAATTTTGCAATTATACTTGATGTTGTTGCCGTGTTGCTCGTTGTTGAATGTTTGTCCTTCTCTGATTTAATCACGTCAGGGTCACCACTGTGGTGTTTAGGTGTATTACTCTAAACACCGGTTTGGAATCAGAGAAAGGCATGCGTTCGATTAGAATTCAGCAGCGTTTATTATTGTACATAGCGCAGTCGAGCTATACTAATTTTAACGATGAATGGAAACGTTGTTCTCAGCACGTAGTAGTCGGTGTACTACGTGCTATGCGATGTCACCTGATATTCCGGAGTCGTGTGTCTTGCGGAAGACAGCGGCCCGGAATGAGTTGCGCCGATGGACTCAAGCTTCGGCCGGTCTTCACTTGATGATGGCGAGGTGACTTGTTGTTGTTTTGGCTGCCCTCATTATTCGGTTGGAACTGCACCGAATTGAGTACCGAACTGAACTGATGAGACGAACTGATGTACCATACTGCTTTGCCAAACTGCCGAACTGAATTGTGTTGTTGTACCTACTTCGTTTTATACATGCGAAGTAGGTTAGTGTGCTTAATAAGCAAGGCCGTTACGAAAGCTGAATTTACATTTGCTTACTTGCAATTGTTTCCGCGCTTACTGCATACGTAATACGCGGATGTAGAATTGGTTAGAATGGGGTTGCGATGTCAACCTAATTTTTTCTATTTTACCCATTTAATGTCGACATTTCGATGCTCTGATGACGTCATTTGAGTGCTTTATTGATGTTTTTTTTTCACGGAACACTTTTTTACTGCTTTTTGTTTTTTAGGGTTGGTACTAATTTATATTAAATTAAAGTGGCAGATAACATACATATTAATAGTATAGATTAATGATAAACTTTAATTATCTGATTAATTTGTTTATAAATCATGAAGACTTATTATTAAAAATACCCAAATATTTGAATAGTAGGGACACGAGACAGGAGGAATTTCTTCCCTATACAAAGCAAACGCAGGCGCATAAACGAAAATTTAATTTCATAACCTATACTTCTATTTACGTGTGTTTTGTAATTCAAAATATTTAATAAAATTATTATACAATATCAGGAACAAAAAAACAAACGGTATTTATTTAATCTTTAAATTCAAATAATTGAAATTTAAATGTCAAATGGACGCAATAAAATTAAATTTGTGTTAAATTTTCTTTTGTTTTTGTAAAAGTAAAGAATACTAGATTCACAAAGCACTACTAGATTACCGCAATACTGAAAAATTTTATTTCTTTCAAACCGTTAAAAATGGGGTAAAATAGAAAAAATAGTATAAGAAATTTGTGGCTTATGGCATATTATCGCACTTGTTCATTGCAAAACTCGCCGCTACGCGCCTCGTTTTGCAAACTTGAACGCGTGCGATAATGTAGTGTCATAAGCCACTAATTTCTTAATGTACTAATTTATACAAATTTTGTCACGATGCACACCAAGTAATGGTCATGTCTATAATATAATAAGAAGATTTACTGTTTTTTGTGTAAATTAAAGCGGAAACCCATCCAAGTATTGACCGCGCGCGACGTTGCTTAACTTCCGTGATCGGACGAGAATCGGTGCTTCAACGGGCTATGGCAGTTGTCGTGAAAAATGTAACACGTAATTTTAAAATAAACAGTTTAAGACTTTAAGTAATCACTATCAATATATGAAGTTCAGAATTTCGTCTAAAATATTTTTCTCATAATGAGCTTACTTAGACTAGAAAATCTATCTGTAAATAAAAACAAGCTGCTAGTCAATAAATATTTGAATGTACCAGCTATCATTGAATATAAATTTTGCCCGATTAAATTTTCAAATGGACTGATAAACTTTCAACTACTACTAAAGATCATTATTCGCACAATTCACAGGCATAATGCAAGAATATTAAGAAAATGGCCAATATATAACTCTTACTGTAAACACTTTCTCAAGCAGTTGCTGCAAATAGGCTTCTTACATTCACAACAACATAAAAATGCTTCTCGTTTCTACTCTTTCATAAGCGCCAACGTTTTTCTTTTTGATTTATTGCTATTGGCCCTTTCTATCCCAAATGCTAATAGTGTTTTTTGCATACGTTTCTCGAATATTTACAAGCTTAAAATGAAGATTTGCAATTTGGGTTGGCGGAAAACAATTTGTTTAATTAAAATTTAGAAACTTTTACGATAACAGACGTTATTATACGTTTAAGAATGGTGCCAAATTGCATTAGCATGATAAATTACGTTGCGTTTGGGAATAGTTGCATTAGGTCCACTCGTTAGGACTTTTAAACTGAACAAAGTCTTCTTGTACGTGTTATGTCTATTTATGATGAAAAAAGTATATTAAAAGTGATATTTAGTGTGCACTTCAACAGAATATAAACGCTCGCGTTAAAATATCATTTGCAATATGTATTAAAAATAAATGGAGATTCATACCATTATTCATAGAAATGAAGCTTAACACCCAACAATGTTTCCCAACGTGTTGAAAATTTATTTTAAATTAGAATTACTATAGCTTTCGTATTAATCGCATTCTAAAACGACACTAAAATATTTAAATTTCAATTTGACGAAATAACATGCAAATTTGTATTGAACATAAAACCTACACACACGGGGTGCTTAATCCTAGCATTGTGTTTCTTGTGAAGTTAATATTAATGTCATAGTTACAACCGATTCGTATCGTCTAGAAAATCTAAAGTCCTGGATGTACGATTCAATTAATCAAGATGTATTTTTAATTGCCTTATTCATTTATCAAAACTGTATATTGCTATTATAAAATAATAATCATTCTACATTTTCTTTTGTTGTCAAAAAATTAATAATTTTTGGGGAGTGGAATTTTTTTATAATTCAATTTTTACATTTCTGAATTATAATAAAAACAAATAATCGATAAAACTTATTGGTATTCTCACATGGTTACTTACTATAAAAGGAGAAGAAAAGCTCCGCTTTTTTCGAAGTGTTCTGCAATCAAAGTTTTATGTTAAGAGGAAAATGGGTTCAGAATTGATGTTGCGTTGAAAGAGAATTTACTTATTTGATAATGTTATTAATGAGCAGAGATTAAGGATGTAAACGCAAATTTTGTATCATAATCTAATATTAACAGCCACAAGTATAATATTTTAAAACAATAGTGTAAAAAATATTTCTCCCTATTATTTTCTACTTTGTCAAAATTAAGCAATGATAGGTTTTACACGGTGTACATCTGAGGAAAGAAAACTGAGACACATTAATTAAATAAGCATATCTACTTTAAAGATTATTAACCCTGGCCTTCCTATGTTATTTACAATTTAACAAAGAATAAGGTGAACAGTTCATGTCCAAATTAACACTCATCGGCGTGGTGAAAGGGTTCTTGGTATACATGTCAAATTTATTAAAATATTCAAAAATTGTGTTTTTTTATAAATATATCAAAAATTAGTCATTAACAAAAAGTTGTTCAAAAAGATATTTTAGATCCATAACCCGAGTTTTAGTTTAATTCTAATAATTTTATTTTTTATTTCATAAAACTTTAGAAATTTGTGTAAAAAAAAGAAAGAAAAAAAAAAGGAAAAAAAAAGGAAAGAAAAAAGAAAAGAAAAGAAAAGGAAAAAAAAAAAAAAAAAAAAAAAAAAAAGAAAAAAGAAAAAAAAAAAGGAGAGGAAAAAAAAGAGAAAGAAGAAAAAAAGAGAAAAAAAAAAAAGGAGAAAAAAAAAAAAAAAAAAAAAAAAAAAAAGGAAAAAAAAAAAAAAAAAAAAAAAAAAAAAAAAAAAAAAAAAAAAAAAAAAAAAAAAAAAAAGAAAAAAAAAAAAAAAAAAAAAAAAAAAAAAAAAAAAAAAAAAAAAAAAAAAAAAAAAAAAAAAAAAAAAAAAAAAAAAAAAAAAAAAAAAAAAAAAAAAAAAAAAAAAAAAAAAAAAAAAAAAAAAAAAAAAAAAAAAAAAAAAAAAAAAAAAAAAAAAAAAAAAAAAAAAAAAAAAAAAAAAAAAAAAAAAAAAAAAAAAAAAAAAAAAAAAAAAAAAAAAAAAAAAAAAAAAAAAAAAAAAAAAAAAAAAAAAAAAAAAAAAAAAAAAAAAAAAAAAAAAAAAAAAAAAAAAAAAAAAAAAAAAAAAAAAAAAAAAAAAAAAAAAAAAAAAAAAAAAAAAAAAAAAAAAAAAAAAAAAAAAAAAAAAAAAAAAAAAAAAAAAAAAAAAAAAAAAAAAAAAAAAAAAAAAAAAAAAAAAAAAAAAAAAAAAAAAAAAAAAAAAAAAAAAAAAAAAAAAAAAAAAAAAAAAAAAAAAAAAAAAAAAAAAAAAAAAAAAAAAAAAAAAAAAAAAAAAAAAAAAAAAAAAAAAAAAAAAAAAAAAAAAAAAAAAAAAAAAAAAAAAAAAAAAAAAAAAAAAAAAAAAAAAAAAAAAAAAAAAAAAAAAAAAAAAAAAAAAAAAAAAAAAAAAAAAAAAAAAAAAAAAAAAAAAAAAAAAAAAAATACCAAAAAAAAAAAAAAAAAAAAAAAAAAAAAAAAAAAAAAAAAAAAAAAAAAAAAAAAAACAAAAAAAAATCATATGAAAAACTCCTTTATTATTAATTAAACGTTAGCGGTGACCAAAATGACACTCATTGGCGGCGGTGAGAGGGTTCTTGGTACATGTCAAACTAGACATGTTAATATTAAAGATTTAAAAAATGGTGTTTTTTGTAAACATATCAAAAATTGTCATTAAGAAAAATTGTTCAAAAGATATCTTGGACCCATAACCCGAGCTTCAGTATTTTTTTTTAAATTTCATAAAAAAATTAGAAATGTGTGTCTCAAATTATTTTTTACGCATAATATTGAACAAATGAAGAAAAAAATTTAAATAACATAATAGAGCATTTAAAAAGCGGTATAAAATCAAAAATTTCTAAATTTTTATAAAAAAAAATAAAATTGTCAAAATTAAACTGAAACTCGAGTTATAGGTTTAAAATATCATTTTGAACAACTTTTCTTAATGACTATTTCTAAAATCTTTACAAAAACCCCGTTTTTGAATATTTTAATATCAACATGTCAAATTTGACATATACCCAAAATCCCTTCATGGCCGCCAATAAATGTTATTTTGGTTTTCACTGAAGCAACAATTAACTCTAAAGTCATCTTTAAAGTATAATTGAGAATAAAAAAAGTTTTCCATACATCCGTACTTTTTGGAATTTACTGTATATTAATATAATTGTTTTCTTGTATTTAATCCTGTCCGGAGGTTACTACTACACGTTCGTCACATTTTATTTTTAATATTCATTGAATTTAATATTTTGACCGTATTTTTGGTTTTTTTAATTTTAGAAGTTTCAAAAATTCCTCTACATCGAGTCTTAATATCATTCCAAAAATTTTAAGCATGTTAAGTAATAAATATTTACTTAATTGACCAGATTAATTCCGATAAGAGAAAGGATTTTGATTTTTAACATTTTTGGATTTCTTATATATGCAAACATTTTAATGAAAGGAGACTTACTAAATTTAAGAACAATAAACGACAGTTCATAAAAAAAACACTTCAGTCACTAAAAAGTAATTGTATTTAAAGGCAAAATTAGTTGCATATTTAATTAAACACGGTCAGGTGTACGATTAATGTTTAAAGTAATTTTTACTAAACTAGTTTTAGAGACAGATTTAAAAACACTGGTGAATTTGGTTCAGTGTGATTGGTAAAGTTTGAATCATATAATTTTTTGATTAATTTTGGTTTATTCAAAATTTAATGTCAATTAATACTTCGTTCAAGATGAAAGTTGACGAAAAATTAGTAGTCAAATATTGTCAAACTTAAAAAGTTTTAGCAGTATTATTTGTAATTTAAAAAAAGGGCAAAATAAATTAATTATCTATCTTATCAACATGAAATAATAAAAATTTTTTTTTTTTGATATTTTGAGAAATATTCCAATTTTTTATATTCTTTTGAACAAAAATTAAATCCTAGATCGAAGTACAAATTTCAAATAAAGTTTTCAAGAACAAAATCTTATATGATGAGGAAATTTATTGATCATACTGCAGAATTCACTTTTTTTCTACTGCGAAGCGTTAACATTTTATAGTTTCAACAAAATAGAGAAATTATGTCGTGTGAGGAACTAAATGACTAAAAAGTTCCGCGATAATAAAACTTTCATTCTATAAAATATTAAAATATAAATTGTTTAAGATTCGACTTTGATATTCCACAAATTATCAAAGTCAAAGATTGCAGCTGTCAAAATGCGTAAACTCTGGTTTTATCTAGATATCTTCTAAATCGACAAAAATACAAAATTCTAATTCTTATCAGTCGATAACGAAAGTTTCATTTTATAGAATATTAAAATAATAAATAATTGTTTCAGTTTTGTCTTTTATATTCCACAAATTATCAAAGTCAAAGATCGCAGCTGTCATAATGCGTAAACTCTGGTTTTATCTAGATATCTTCTAAATGGACACAAATACAAAATTTTAATTCACATCAGTCAATATAAGACGGTTTTAAAAACGACTTGATGAAATCGGTCCCACTTACATGGCTTTAAATAGATGGATGTAGTTCTTTTCTATGTTTAATGGTAGGTGTTGTTTGATGAGTTCTCCTTATACGAGTGTAGCTGCAGTGGTGTTATTTGTATTTCGACCCAACCGACATCTTCTTGACATCTTGTTGCTGCTTTCAAGTTTCGATGTCAGTATTTAACAAGGACGTTCGATAACTCATAGATCCCTTTATTAATTAGATATTAGAATTAGAAAAATTTTGACCATGTGGTAAAGAGATCCACGCAGGCAAATCTTAAACAAGAAGGTGAAGGTGCTATTATATCTATGTTTTGTATATTCTGTTAATGGGTGCAAATCTGCCATCTCATAAACGACATCACATGTTTGTTAATTTTGTTTCCTTTACAAACCAAACAACCATAAGCACGTTGGCCTATCCTTTAAAATTAATGGCCAAATAAATCTTGAATGGAGGTCTTTGACTGAGTTTTAGTGCTGGAGTGGTTAATGTTGGGATAATTGTTGAATAAACAAATGGAACTCGAAACTGCAGCTCTATTTTAATTACCAGGAAAACAGCAAAAAACTGCACCAAAAAAACTTTACTCGGACACGTGTTTCAATAGCTAAGCTATCATCATCATTGTTGAAAACTTGTATGGTTTAAGGACGTATTAATTTGGTCAAAATCGTACTATTATGAAATGTGGTATTTGGTGTTTTTAGCTTTGTAAGGATAAAGAAAATTTCTTGTATTTGTCTGCTACGACAAATAAAAAAGATGACCTTCTAGAAGAAAGCGAAACTTTTTAATTCACAAATAAAGCTAAAAGTTTCCTGCCACAAGTTAAATAATTTTTATTATATTTGCTTATGGTTCTAGAACAGAACCCCAAGGGTTGTTCCCCTAGACTGTTATATTACCCTCTCTATAGAGACTTTGGTTGCATCCACCACTAATATACGTACATATAATGTTAATATTGCGGAGTTTGCAAAACTTTCTTTTATGTTGGTAAAAACTTGGTTGATAAATAATATAAAAGTTCTTAAATTTCGGCGGCTTTATGATTAAAAGTTGGTAAATTTAGTATTACTTCAACTTTATATGTTAATGTGTTATGCCTTTCTATGAAATTGTGTGTTTCAAGAATTTAAGTCTCGACTTTCGCATTTGGAAGTGTTTGGTTAGACCAAAACATTTTCATGTAGAACAAAGTTATTTGAAATAAACTAAATGCTCTCTTGTATCGTCTGATGCGTTTAGAATATCGGCAATTAATGCAAAGCAGAAATTGCTGTCACAAGGTATCAAAGTGTATTATAAAAAACTAAAAAACATTCAAAAAACAAAATATTTAAATTTATATGGTGCGGCTAAAATTTTGCAACAATGCTCTAAACTCGCGTTCATCCTTTAAGGCCTTGATTGGAGAAGAAAACCAAATGGCGCGGCGTTACCACAACCAAGGTAAACCGTGACGGGGATCACTTGTGCCTATTACGATAGGTTAACAACCCAAAAAAGTGTCCTTTTGTGATAATTTGATGACTTCGGGTATCGAATATTTATGTGAGTGTATTTGTGGGTCTGGTTAACTGTACATACAAAATTGTGCAAAATTTGATAAAAGTGTTTCCTGACTTACCGTAGACCTAAATGTTTTAAAAATATTAGCACGAGTTTCATAATTGGAATTAAATTACTTCTTGAGTTATCCTCTGAGAATCTAAAGAAACTCCCCTTTTGTAACCGCTTAAAATTTATTGTTGATAATTAACCGCTTCATACCTGACTCCGAATTATTCTTTTACTGACTGACGTTTCTAACCGATTTGTACAAAAAAACTTTGTCTTTAGAATCGATTTTTAAACGCAAACTTGGTAGTACCGGATATAATATTTATAGCATTTTTTCTGCATGAAAGAGATCTTGTCTTTAGATTTAATTCTTAACGCAACCTTCGTAGTGCAGTTTTCTAATTTCTATAATATTTTTCTCGCACGACCAAATCCGGGACGAAAGATTTAATTCTAATCCCAAAGTCTGCAGCAGTGGGTTTTCTATTTTTTTCTAAACTTTTACTTATTACGTCGCCAACTTTAGTACAAACTTTGTTGTATTTTGTAACCACCTAAAACTACCCTTGTTAAAAATTGGCTGTTCAATTTACAGCAACCGAAAACTGGGTCAAGTCGTTATTAACCGAACGGTTGCCACGCTTTATCATTCGTCCACTGTCATACTCATGCGGAGCAGCACCGGTGCTTGAATATGTCATATTTAATCCAGTCGATCCGGGCCACCATAATCAAGATCTAAAAACGCTTCGACAGCACAATTGCAGTACGCCAACGTTTAAACAAACCCAGTAAAATATCGGCAAAATCCAAAAAAACCGCTGTTCAAATACAGGATGCAGATACAACTCCGACCAAAATAATTGAAATTTGTTATATTATTTGACATTTGTGAACTAGATAGATGCAAAATACAAACAAACAAGCAATGGAGCGCTATACGCCACAAGAACGTGAAATAATGGTGTTTTAATTGAATAAATTGGTCTCGTAATCTCGCGTTTTGGCGATTTGTCGGGCAGCAAGTTGGCCTGATTTAACCATCCCAGACTGTTTTCTTTGGGGCTACTGAAAATCACGGATTTATGCCAGTAAGCCTCAAACAATAGCAGCGCTTAAGAAAAATATTCGAAGAAAATGCGAAGAGTTATAACCGGAAATTTGGCGAAAAGTCATGGAAAATGCGATAAAACGGGCACAAATGTGCATCAACATTTGCGGCGGCCACTTGACAAATATCATCTTCTCGACTTGACCAATAAAATTCTAAAAGTTCAAATAAATTTAATCAAAAAACCGATTCGAAGTATTTCATTTAAAAAAAGAGAGCCAAACAACATCGGATGACTTCTTTTGCCCCACTAAGTATTTACTTATAAGTAATCAATAGTTGTGTACATATTAGAATAATTTAAACTGTTTAAATCTAGCGTTTAGGTTTCTCTGGCTAAAGCAATGCTAAGCACAAATTATATTTTGTTTTATTCCTGTGTCCAATTGACTCTTTATTGTTAATTGGCGAGGTGTGTTACAACTTGCTATGATGAAAGTCAATTTGAAACGGCAACTTCTAATGTTTTTGTACCATACGTGACTATTTTGAAACCCTCCACTGCAAAAAGTTGGAATTTCTAACCTGTTGTAACATCCTTTTAGGTATTACTGAGACTTCGGATTATATAATAATTATTAAAAAAATTTATAAAAACGCCGGGCCTGTTTTACAAATTTCTTCGTTTTTTTAGTTTAAATTTGTGACCTTCCGTTGTTAAAATTCCGATTTATATTGATTAACTACGTTCATTGTTACTAGAATTTTGCTTTTGGAGGTTAATTTGCGACCTTGGCCGTCAAATTACGTTTTTAAATCGATTTAATATACACGTTTTGCTTAATATTCTTAGCCTAGACCAGTTCCTTGCATAAACAAAATATTGCGTTACCATAGCAACGAACAATAACTTATTAGAAGTGTCAGTGTAAAGTTTGACGTCAAAAAAGTAAACCAGAGTCACGCAATAAATTAAATGAAAAAAGATGTCCACCGAAATTGTGAAAATCGAAAAATTGGAGTATCGAGCCATCATCAAGTACCTGTATTTAAAAGGGTTAAGAGGTAAGCAGATTTACGAAGATATGCTTAATACCCTTGGTGATCAATGTCCTTCGTATGCGACCGTCAAAATTGGAATGCAAGCTTCAAAAGAGGTAAATTTTCCATTGAAGATGATGACCGATCGGAAAGGCCAGTTTCTGTGTCAGTCCCCGATGCAGTTCATGACATGATTTTATCAGACCGTCGAATTGGGCTAAAACGGATATCTGAAGCACTGAATATTTCATACGAACGCGTTCATCATATGGTTCACGTCAATTTGGACATGAGAAAAATTGCTGCAAAATGGATCCCCAAATGTTTGAATGTTGACCAAAAGCGTGCAAGGGTAGAAGCATCGCGTTCGATCTGTGCTCGATTTGAAAACGATGTAGACTTCTTAAACCGAATTGTTACTATGGATGAGACTTGGGTACATTTCTACGATCCAGAAACAAAGCAACAATCGATGGAATGGCGACACTCTGGTTCTCCAAGACCTAAGAAGTTTCGTGTCCAAAAATCTGCTGGAAAAGTTCTTGCTTCAGTTTTTTGGGATTGCCATGGAGTAATCATGATTGATTTTTGGATAAGGGTAGAACAATAACTGGAGATTACTATTCGACATTACTGACCACTCTACGGGAAAATATTAAAGAGAAAAGACGCGGAAAGCTATCCAAAGGTGTTTTGTTTTTGCAGGACAACGCCCCTGCACACAAATCTCATGTTGCCATGCAAAAATTCGTGATTTAGGGTTTGAATTACTAGAACACCCCCTTATTCACCCGATTTGGCTCCGTCCGACTATCACCTCTTTCCTCAACTGAAAAAAAGTTTAAAAGGTCGTACATTTTCTTCCAACAAGGAGGTAATAGAAGCTGTGGAGGTCTGGTTTGTAGAGCAACAAGAAACATTTTTTTTGAAAGGTTTAGAGACGTTGCAGGTTTGCTGTAATAAATGTATTCAATTAAGAGGAGAATATGTTGAGTAATAAAATATTTTGACATTGAAATTTTGTTTGGTTCTATAGTAAGCTAAGAATTTTTCAATATATCCTCGTAATGGATTATTTACATTATTAACGTCGCTTGTTTTCTAATTTTGTTTTCAATAACTAGGAGACATATTCATTGAATGATTCCATTGATTTTCTTGGTTACATTTTGTTTAAGACGCGAGATTTTTGTTTTTTTCGGAAAATGTTAGCGTAAATTAATGTTTTTCATTCATAATTTTTTTCGTTCGTTTACGATTATATGGATGGTACGTGTAGATTGCATAAAAGAAACTTCCGTTCCCGTATTGAGTCAGTTATCAATCAGCTTTTCAAGTGTAAAGATGTGAGGCGGTTAGCACGTAAACAATTTTTTGAATACTTAAATTAAATGGGTCTTTGACTCGGGGTCACTTTTTGGCGCTTATTCCACAATCTTCATTCAGAAGACTACATAATTTTGAGGTAGCTGAGTTTTGTTTGTTCACTCAGCAAATTTTGCTTTATGCGGTTTTTTAAAAAATGTATTTTTTTTACCATAGAATTTGTTTAGGCGAATTAGTAATAAAAAGAAATGTTCATTGTGACTACGTGCCTTTTGAGGCATATTTTTTTAAAAGAGTTGGTACGGCTTTTCCTTGGGTTCATACTTTTAAAAGAAGGCCAAGTATGCTTTTGTACAGCCGTACAAAAACACTTTCTTTGTCAACTAGAGTACTGAGAAGGTCTAATTAAATCGGTTTTGATACCGGAATAAATTAGATTTACGTATGATACGTGTCAATGTTTACCCGAGATGTCGCAAGACATATTTTACTTATGTTCATTGCTCCACGAGAGCTTAAAAGACCAACCGCCGTCTTGTACAGTCGTATACCGCACTTAAGTATACACCTCTGATGAGCTCACAATAAGAGCGAAATGTTACATTGGGTGTTCGTTTGTTGCGTGTGTACTTCTGTACAAGTTATCTTGGCTTTATCGGCAACGTGTGTCACAAGCATTAAAGCTATCGCTTAGATAGCGCTTTGCACTTTAACACACACATGCCGTTACAGTTATCTGTTGGCATTTTTCTTAACAAATTTGAACTTTAACTGTATGCAATTTATGATGTTTCGTATGAGGTCAGCCTTGTGTTTATTAACCTAATGAAGTTGACGTAATAAAAAATAAAAAACATTCTCTTTTGTGTGTAATAGGTTTGTTAAATTTTGTTAATTAGAAATCACGTGATTAGTAAGATAACATTATAAATTTATATGACAAATATCAATTTCCCTCTTTAGATTCTAGATTTATTTTTTTTATTTTCTTTTTATTACTATATTTCAAATGCGATGATTTATGATTCATTGCGTAAATTGGGTTAATTTGTACATGGACAAAAGCCTTTTTGATTCACATTTATGTAAGTTTTCTTCGCGCCTTGATAACGTTTTAGGTTTAAAATTGTACTTAACTCAAGGTAAGCCGAGAAAGTACCTACTTTGGTAAACGGAGGCCAGGGGTTCTTCACCATGTCATTTCCGTTTGGCGCTCACTGATTATCAACAAATTTCTTTATGTATGACGAGCCAACCTCAAATCAAATTTACGAAAGCCCATTTCTTGTGGACCACGTTTTCACCCCTGAGCTAAACCCATTTTGTTGCATACCAACAAAAAGTTTACACTACATAAATGTAGTGTACTGTTAATATATAAATAAACAAACAATGTTAAAGTTATCGCTGCCGCCAAAGATACGGAAAGACCAAAGTACACAACAAATAATAAGAAAAGCTAATTTCTGGATAAAAGAAAACTGGGTAGTTAGTAAAAAAACTTGATATACAGTTGAGACCTGTAAAGTTTGCATCATATGGACATTTATGTTATTAATAATTTTTTCAAAATTTGATTTTGGCCTTAGTTTTTAAACGACTAAAATGAAACTTTCCGACAAAAATTGTAGACACGTGATTTGCACTATTTATCAAATTTAAATGTTTTTCCTAGAAAATTACAAAAGTAGGGTTATTTCTCAAAATATCGAAAAAAAGATAAAAGAAAAGGTCGTACTAAATGCAATTTTAAGTCCGTATGTAAAATTTCAGCTACTTAGGGCAATTTTAATTTTTTACTATTTTTTGAAAATTGCACTACAATGACTGTCTAAAAATTAGACTCAACCCTACCTATAGAATTTTGACAATGTTTCATCCTTGACATGGTTTCTTTGAAGTATCGCCATATTAAGTGTATGTTACACTATATAAAAAGATTGTCGTCCAGTGCGGAATTGATAATGAAGTTTAATTATTTCTATACTCTATTTAATTTTAATATTAAATATGAAGGGAAATTTCTTAATAGTAAGAAAACAATCAAAATAAACAGTAAACAAATACCATAGTTTAATATCGTCTTGCAAAAACACTTTGTTTAGTCAGAGAACATGTAAATGGTTTTCACGTAGGAATAGAAAAGTTCCCTAAAACATGAAAACGAGGTTTGTTTGTTCGACTCGGATTTTTGTTTCTACCAGCACTTATGCTTCTTGTTAAACTATTACTTAGCGACGTGTTTTTTCGAATTTTTCGGAAAAATTAGATGCCCTTATAATATTACTTACAGTTTATTCAATTTAATACTTATAAGCAACTGATAACGATGTCGCCACCTCACGGACAGTTTCTATGTACTAAGGTTCATCAAATTTAATTTATTCAGTTTTCCTAGATTCCAGATTAATAGACAACAGGTTTTCATTAAACAACCCAAATTTACTCGGCCTCTTGTACAATTATAAGTGAAAATTGAAACGTGTTACTTTTAACTTAAAAATTACGCTTACAAAATTCAAAATTTTAAATACTTATTTACAAGAGCAACAAGTAATAAAGAAGTAATTTGTTTATCTAGTAAGAAAATGTAAAATTTTGATGACATTGTACATTTCATACGAGTAAAATTAAAGTTGTACCGAATTGCGCAGATTCCTGAACGGACACTTCTATAGAATACGTGTTTACATTTTCTAAAGCAAACTTAACAGTTTCGAAAAGCCAAGAATTTTCAATCTTCCGCATTTTAGTGTAAATTTATCCCAATGGGTTTAGATCGTAAATTACACGAGAGTAATTGAACTGAGACAATAACAAAATCCCAATGCACGAATAAGCTACGTTATTACTTTTAAATGTTCTCCTTGGAAATACTTTTGTTAGGCAATTAAAGTTTGAAAGCATAAAAACGTTAAATATATAAAATTTCAAGAACGGTAGTGATCGATTTTCTGTTTACATCACTAATCTTTTTTATCCTAAATAAATATAATTTGTAAATAGTTCTTCATAAGCTTGGAAAATTAAATGAAACTAAATTAAAGGAGGTGAAATTAAAATTTAAATTTAAATATTTGTTTAGTTCGCTTCTGTCTGTTTTATTAATTGATCGTTAGCAAACAAATAACTATTAGTATTATTAACATAATATATATTATATATAATATTAAATACGTATATACAGTAAATCAAAAAATCAGAAAGCGATTTTCTAGATGTTTTAATCATTTATGATCTATTTAAAAAAAAATGTGTTTGGTTCACCTATGTGTGGTAGTTTAGACTTTTTGTGTTGGACGAAAAATTTAATAATGCTCCATAAGTAATTATTCTTAAAATCTGTGTGAACTATAATGCATCTGAAATACAAATTTGAAATTTAATCTTGTAAGAGAATTTTAGTTTTAACTAACCGTTTCTCTACGCCTTTAATTTTCTTAACAGTTTTGACATTATTGGCTGGCTAAACAAATAATGGATAAATATACCAGAACAATAATTTTAAAATTTTGGGGTACAACAATGCGTTTTCATTAGTGTAACAGCAGCCACTAATTTAATTAGTTTCAATTAATTGTATTTTCAAATTTTGTTTGTTACGCGTTTAACAATGAATAGTACTTAAAGTGTATTTATTTTGACAATATGTTGTTGCGTCTAACGAAAAAAGTTACTTTAAACACGATGACGCTCTTCCAAGCAGCTCATCCTCCTTAAGACACTTTGTACCGTTTAAGACAAGCCTTATGTAAGCGTAGAAAATCCCGCTCACGACAGTCCACTGAAGGTCGTGACCAGGTGGTTTAATTCTCTACTACCTTTATTTGGCTTTTGAAAAGCTTGGGTTTAATCCCCGTAACAGTCAACTAGACCAGCCTTAAGTTTTTTAAAGATTTTATCACGGTAATGTAAGTATGCACTTACTGACCTAGAAACTTTATCTGTTTTTCAGTCAATATTTGATTTATCCATCTTTCAAGTATATTCTTGGTGTATATTTTTGTGTACATATAGCGTTTGTAGATAGGTACCTGAATACACGTGCATCCCTTTTCGAGTGAAGTAGATTCACTAATAACACACTTGGTTTCCCTGTTCGTCTCGTCAAAATTTCAATTCGTTTGTAACGTCCCATGCATAATGGCTATGTTTCAAGAATGTCTTTCTAAGTGGTTCCCGTCGCGTTGCAAAAGAACGTTGCATCGATGTCGTCTTTAGAGCTTATGACATCATGTTTTTAATCAGATTATTTCTCTAAACTTTTTTGGATTAATAATGTAATAAACACTGTTATGCAATCATCAATAGCTCTTATTATCAATTATTTAAGGTAAATGTATTTTCGGACATATTACGATAGCACAACACTTATTTATCGTATATGATGTGCTTTTCTTCAGGGAATATAGTCAACAGCGCGCATTTATACATTAGTGAATTTACACTTAAGTTCTCTCACTCCTCAAGAGTCCCAAAATGACAAAACAACTGTCGAGTGATTATCTGTGTTTGTTTGCTATTGTACAAGCGCTTGTGAACTTACAAAAGGCGATACGAGATTGCTATTTACGCCAACACTAGTAATCAAAAAAAAATTGTACTTATATAATGTAAACTTGTATAAACTTATAAAACTGCTTGTCGACAATTAACTTTGCTTCAGAAAAATATTGTTTCCATAAAACTAATCAACTACAGCTCATCGACGGCCGACGAGATGTTACATCTTGGTAACAGCCGTCTTTTATCACCAATCGAAGTACAAACAAATTTTTTAGTTGACACTGGATCAGATCTTTCTATTATTATTCTAACGATAGCAGATAAGAAAAGAAACTAATTATACTTATCTATGTAGTAAACGGCTTACCCGTTCCAATGTTTGGTAAACGACAAAACAAATTAAAAATCGGACAATTAAGGAGAGATTTTTCTTGGTCATTCACTATCGCTCAAGTGTCAACTATAATCATAGATGTTGATTTCCTAAAGCATTTTTACACTCACTGTTGCATTAAAGAAAGTGGAAACCGGTCAAATTTCAATTACATTAAAATTTAAATAAACTATATTTTTAATAAGTATTAAGTCGTTTTTGAAGCATTCCTTGAACGTTTCAATGTTGACGTTGTTAGAAAGTTCTGTTTCTACACCAACTTTGTTTATAGAACGTTCCCAAAGTAGTATGCATGTTGGGAAACTTTGCTTAGGTTGCAGCCCTTCCTTTGTGGAGAAGAAAATGTGTTTGTCTAATCCCTCTTTGAAGAGAATGAAACACGCTTGTTTATTTTTTTACGAACAGTTTGTTTTGGCACTCGTTGTGAATTTGTTTTAGTGTTTGCTTAAAGTTGATACTGCCGATCCTCTTCAGCAGTCTAGAAGATAGAAATGAGGTAAGTACAAACAATCTTGCTCCGCGACGCGTTTTACACCTAAAAAATACTGTACTTCTCTACGTCGACTAGTGTACCGATTCCGTTTCGTGCTTTCTATATATAAACTTTTGCATGTCAAGTTTAAGCTTTACCTCCGCAGACATGAACATGATCGCTTCAGAGGTTTCCAGACATTCCCGTTCCGTGACGCAATTTTGCACCTCAAAAAAGCTCATTGAGTTTGAGTTTAACTAGGGTCCAAATAGACGTAACCGCTTCGGAGATTTCTAGACATTCTCGCTCCGTGATGCACTTTTGCACCTTTAAATAGTGGTACTTCCATAGGTCTACATAGATCTCCAATTGCGTTTGGTGCGTTGTATTGAGGCATTTTTGTTTGTCGACTTTTTGAGCTCAACCCCGGGCCAGATGGACGTGTTCGCTTTAAAGGTTATCAAACACTCCCACGGCGAAGTTTTGCACTTTAAAAAACCGCGTTGTATTGACGTACTTTTGCGTATCGAGTTCGAGTTTACTCCGGCCTAGATGAAAGTAACGCACTCTCGTACATCGACTTAGTCCTAATTTTCAATTAACAATCCTGTTTAATTAGTTACCTCTAAGTGCTTTTTAATTTGATAAACTTGTAGTAAAATGTTTGGTGGTACTAGTTCAATTGAATTGTGAATAATTTGTTCTAGACCATTGAGTTAGATCTCTTTGGAGGAAGCTTTTTTGGCGCATTTTTGTCGAGTTAAGCATTGGCTGTTAGATCGTTGAAGCAACAAGTTGCGTTTTAAAATATAAAAATAACCTCATGTTCGTCATGTTATAGCATGAACATTTTTGAGTATTAATTACGGTATCATTTTGTTACGGTTAAGTTTAATTATTTAATGCTGTGATTGCAATTATGTTGCTTGTTTTAATGCAAATATTGAAAAAAAAACTTTGTTAGTAACAATTAAAGTTAAGGGAATAATTGTTATCGTCAATTATTATTGCTTTCTGATATGATAGATTGTTTGATGTAATATTAATCAGTAAGAAATGATTTATCTAAAAATTACAATAAATACGACAGGTATGTGGTCCATTTCTATTTGCTGCGTTATTAAGTCCACTATTTCGTTAATGATTAATTTCTCCAATATTTTTTTATAATTAACATTTGTAGACTTATTTACCTTCATTTAGGAGATAAGGGTGCACAATAAAAACAACCTATTTGGTAATTCAGTTTTTAGCAACGTTTCGGGAAGCTATTTTTTTATTAAAAGTGTTCCTCCTCAGACTATCATAAATATTTAAACAGGTTTTTGTCACTTTTGAATAAGTTTTTTTCAATAAATTTCAAAAGTGACAAAAAATCTGTTTAAATATTCCTGATAGCCTGAGAAAGAGAACACTTTGTAATAAAAAAAAATTGCTTCCCAAAACGTCGTAGGTTGTTTATTGTGCACCCTTATCTCCTAAAAAGAAGGAAAATAAATCTACAGTGTTAAGTCCACTATATACGGCCAGTCCTTTTTGAATATTTTATGTCTTCAACTTTTTGTTGTATTTTAAAAATAATGTGGTAAGAAGAGAAAAATTTTTTTTAATTTAAAAGCATAAAGCAGAGAAAACTCTAATTTTTTATTTAGCCATGACTGTTACGCCCCTTAGTAACTGTTTTAGAAAATTAAAAACATTATTCAGGGATTTTTTATTGTCACTTTTCTGTGATATAGTCGGCGTCCATTCTTATTGTCTCAACAAAACAAAACATACGCTGCAGTAGTTTGGTTTGAAGTTAGGTGCAGTTTATATAACCAAGAATTATTACGTTTCATTTTGCTTGTCTTCATCTTTAAGTTGTTTTCCATTAGACAATTATAGCCCTGGAGTAATTATCATCACGGCATCTATCCGGACAAGAAAACCGATTCTCCGTTATCAAATCTGGCGCCCGAGATCCGTCTTTGTTGTTTAAATTTATAGAAACTAAACAGTCTCAAATTGTCGCCCGATCAGGGCCCCAAGCGTGTAAAGCAAAAATACTTGCGTATATTATAAAAAAGCTAAAAATAATATTACATGAAAAATATCACATTTTTATTTAGTTTTAAGATTTATTTAACTATTTTTGTTGCAAATGTATCAGAAAGGTATTCTGATATCATTAATATAAAAAAATTTAAAGATAAACAAAATAAATTAGTATTTTTTTACCTCAACTTCATAATAGTTACAGTTTTTATTTGGTAATAAGAGGATAGATCTGAAAATACTAATTTATTTTACTTACAAGAAATTTAAAACTATATTTAGATACAAACAAAAAATTAGGCCCCAGATCAAATGGTTTCATGCAATTATATTGCTTTTACAATATTATTAAATTATTTAGGTAAACCCCTGTGTAAGGTCAATTTTAAAAGTTAACCTACATTTGTATTAATTCGTACGACTTCGGTTCCGAACGTGTCGCGTGACATTTATTATAAAAGTCGCATATGCTCATACATTGCTGTGTTAAGGTGAATACGCATTAGTGCTCAATTTTCAAAATTTGAATTGCAAAGGATACATTAACGATTTATAACTACGTTCCAAATTCCGTAATTAATTTGATTTAACGTCTAATTTTTGTTAATCAGTCGACGTTGCAGGTGAGTTTTTAGACGACTTTTGTGCTGTTTTAATCCTTTTTATTTTAGCTGCGTTTTAAATTTGGTCCTTTCTTGGATACTGCTATACCTCTGGAAATGTCTGGCTCTTCGTTAAACCATTGTTACCGTTAGATACAACAGTTTTGTCAATACCACGCGCAGGTTGGTTTTCCAGTTTATTGTAACTATTGAGTTGTTTACATATATTGCTTTATTGTCACTGTTTATTGCTAATTTATTTAATTTGTTTTAGTCTTTTAACTAGGCAACGCCGGGTATTGTCAACATAACCCGATTTTTATATTTATTGACCTCTCATGCACTTGTCGGATAACTTTAACTTAATTTTTGTACTGCAAACTGACGTGGTTTCTGTGACAATTAAAAAACCAACTATCATTCACGTTTCGTGCATAGGTTTTTTATAACTTTTGCGAGCCCTGCATTGTTCGTTATTATAACTAATTTTCCAAATTTGATACAGAATGACATAATATTACTCTCAAACGATTTGTTATTTTTTCCTGATTCATTTTATATAAGACACTTGTGTTCAATTATCTACCGTTGCCTTTTTAATTTTGTTGATTCTATTTTGGCGTACCGTTTAATCAATATTTTAAGTACGAGGATCGATTTTTTTGCAGATTAATTGTATTTTGTCAATGGATGGATTTTCTCCCAAATTCTCGACAAAATGTTCTAAATAAGCAATGTTTTTCATCCCCTACACACATTTATACTCACAAAGCGTTGAGGATTATATTACCAGTAAACCAACACATGCACCTACGTTAACCGCAAAGGTTTTGCGTAAAAGGCTGACAATTATTTATGATTTGGATAGCTAACTGGCCTAGGTGTAGTTCTAACAACAGCTACAAGTTTAGCTTTTTAACTTAAATAAAAAATTAAAAAATAAAAATTTTGGTAATAAATGTTGTGATAATTTTTGTGTGTAAGGGATCCCCCGACAAATTGTTTACACGTTTGTTTGCGCCAGAATTTCATTATTAAAGTAACTGTTAAGTCGGTTATTTTGACATAATTAAAGAAGTAATTGTGATATATTTAATAAGAATATTTGCGTTTAAGTCTATTCTTAAGGTGTGGATTGCCTAGTCGGTCATTTCCGCGTTATCTTTTCTGAGGAACAATTTTCTGCCAGATACTAGTCTATTTACCTGTAATACGGCATTATTTACATTTAACTATAAATAATATTTACGATTAATATATCTTGTAATTATGTATTCCTGTGGCACAAAGAAAGCTCTGTAAATAACATATTTCTTTAGTTAACAGTTTGTTGCTTTGTATCGTAAGTTCCTACTGCTTGATATTAAACACTCATACTCATACGGTGGTGCCCTCATCTCGGAATCATTTTATTTTTGTAACTGCGACACCTTTAGTAGTTGTCCACAACTTAAGCCACGGGTAAGTGCGTCGAAACAATCTTTTTAAAATAAATTTGCCTACAAACTATGACAAAACCTAGAACAGATATCTTGTTTGATAACTTTAATGCACTTTATTTTATATTTATTGTTTAAAATTTTATTTTACGAGAACTGTCCTTTACACTAGTTGACTTAGTTTACATTGACTATATTTTAGGTTAGTATTGACTTCCGTTTCCTTTTGTTTGGCACTTACTTAAAAAACTTATCTATTTATTTAGAAGAATTTTTTTGGCCAAAACGCCGCCATTTATTTATTTTTCATTTTAACTCATAAAGGAATTCTACTTAATTGCATGAACTAGAAATTATTGGGTGCATTCAGAGAACGTGAGTGGATATAATGCTACGCTTTCAATCGATAAAGAAGCACAAAGTGGTCGAAAAAGGGTATTATAATCAGCACAAAGTTAGCCGGTTGATTATAAATAATTGTTTGTCCTTTTAATTTAATTTAATTTAAATTTTTTAATCTACACATTTTCCTTTTCCTTACACACTTTCGGTGTATAAAATACGTTACTACACACAATCCCAATAATTAAATCATGTTATACTTTCTTTCGAATTACCCACATCTTTTTACCAGATTGTTTTCAAACTTAACTTATCTTAATTACTACTTTAATTTTTTTACAAATTTAACTAGAGATAAAACCGGGAGGCTATTTATGGATACATTTAGAACAGGAATCTCTACTTTGTTGGGTAAAAATGCTTCCAACTACAAACAAATAAGTTTAGCGTTCCGCAACTTTCTGATTTTATCTGTAATTGCAAATTGGTTGCCTACACAAACTAAGTTTAAATAAAAATAAAGTAAATTGTATCGTTTTCTTTAGCTAATTGTTTATCAGAGTATTTCAGTATTAATTGTTTGATTTTTTATCGTTTTTTTACTAGACCTAAATGGACATAATGCGTACATCAACCTAACCTCTTAAAATGTCAAATTACATAGCTACTACACCATAGATCTGTATTGTTGTTCAAATGTAAATTTAAAAAAAGAAAACCATTTTCTAAATATAAAAAATAGTAAAACTAAAATATGAACATAAAAATGCAAAATTTTAAATATCTTAACCAAACTAAAATCGTTCTAAATAGTTTCCTTCAGAAGTTTATTCTAAGACGCTGCAAATTTATCCGTGACAGATATTTATGAAAGTATGCCAATTACAGTTTCAGTATGCATATACTTTGTAAATTACCTTTATGTAATTTTACAATTTTACTTTTAGAAGAATCAATTAAATTGTTTCAATTTATTGAATCGGTTTGAGACATCTTTGGTTTCCAAATTAATTCACCATTAATTACTAAACATAATTAACATTTATTTTATTATGTAGTTAGAATAAGCAATGTAATTATAACCGCTAAATTAAACCGACTCCTATATGGCAATAATTAAAATCTATTTACGTTTTACTATATCAATGCTATAACTGCTATGCACTGTATATTTATTACTAATTTGCTTTATGTATTTCACTGAATTAATTTTATTCAAAATTTAATCGAGCGTTGTTATTATTATTTGTTATATTTGCAAATGCAAATATATACTATAAACTTTTTGTTGTTTTTCGACATCTAAAAATTTATCGTAATTGTATCATAACTTTGTAATCGATAAATACCACAAAAACTTTTACCTAATGTATACCTATCACAATTGCTTATTGAATTAAAGACAGTAATAAACTCATCTAAATTTTATCGTCGATATATCTTCATTACTTATAATATAACAACATGTCAGTTATTTCAGAAATCAGAAGTACTTTCCTAATTTCCAAAAAGTTTTCAAACTTTAAAATATATTAAGAAATTTTGAATGATTAATTTCATTTTCCAAATGTAATTAACGTTTGTTTTTTAGAATTAGATTAACTTTTGCGCCATCGTTGCAGAAGAAAAAAAACTAAAATGTATGAAACATTAGAAGGAGCATTTGCAAAGAGTAAAAGAACAAAAAGAAGTTCACAAAAAAATGGAGAAGCTGAGGAGTAAAGGGAAGTGGAAGAAGTTGAACAGTAAAGTGAAAGAGTTGAGGTAGGATAACTAAAAACCTGGATAAGTTTGAACGAACCAAAACAATGGAAGAACGATGGAGGACATGAGTTACTATTAAGAAAAGAGATATGACATAGAAGATAAAGTATAAAATAGAATAGAAACAGTAGAAAAAAAGAGAAGGAATATTTTTAATAAAAAATCAGAAAATAGAAAAAAACAAAAGTAAATTAAAAAACTGATAAATTTATAAAAATATATATAAGAAACGCAAACAAACAAAGGTATACATACATTTTGTAGATGCTGTTAAAATACAAAACAAAAGCAATTATACAGGTGTGGGCTATTAAAAAACGAGCAAAGAGGCATAACTGCTGAAGAAAAAATTTCTACAAGAAATCCTGAAACAAATCAAATTTGTTTGTAAGGACAACACTATTTGACAAAAAAATTAAACCTCGATCGTCACCCCTCTAAGCGGGGGTGTCATCCCCCAATTTTTTAAAATAAGAATAAGAGTCAAATGATACCTCGTTAAAAGAGCTTTTGATTTTTTTATACAGTGGTTTTTATTTTTAAATTTGGTCCTCCCGTTGCGAAGATATGGAGTTTTCAAATGTCACCGATGTATTTCGAGGAATGCAAAAATCATCAAACCAAAATACAAACAAATTAATCTTTAATCCAGTAAATGTTCAAATTGAGCATCACTATCTTCCATACAATTGTATAAATTTTGCTCAAATTTCTGCTTAACGTTGCCGCATATCAGGAGTTATTCCCCTGCATACAAGAGTAATGCGCTGACGTAACTCTTCCAACGAACCGCACTCAGTAGCATAAGCTTTTGATTTTATATGCCCCCTCTTCGACCTATCTATTGACTGAGGAAGTTTGCATTCAAAAACTCTCTAACAGCAGCTGCATAATGAGATGGAGCACCATCTTGCTGAAACAACAAATCTGCTTCCGAGTTCTCAACAATGTCAATTAGTCTAGGGTATACCAAATCCGTTGTATTGTCGTTCTCTTTAAATTTGTAATCCCAGCTAATTTTGGTGTACTCAACGCTGGATCTGCACTAACTTGGCCTATTACTTTCAAGCTTGCGGCTTCATTTATCACAGGAAATCCACGTTTAGGATTTCGTTTTGCATTACCCACTAATCCTGTTTCTTGGAATTTGCGTGAACATATCTATCGGGATGCAGGTCATTGAATAAACGTGCAGTTTCTCGGGCGTTTCCATGATTCTTAAAAAAAAACTCACAATATCAGCTCTTTCGGCAATTGAATACACCATAATGACTGATTATTAGTAGAAGTCCATTACAATAAAAACCAAAAATCACAACTGAATTCTTTGTCGGCCTATCTACTTCAGTTCATAGGCAAAAAAGCAAATGACATTTTATCTCTGAAGACAATTAATAAAATGTGACTTTTCATGCCGTTCTCTGACAATCATTGTTTCCCCGGACAACGGACAAAAAGTATTGATGTTTTTCGTGAACACTGCATTCTAAATTACTTTTTATCAGCCACGCAAGACTCTAACAAAGTTCTTATCTTCGAATTCACGTTGTTTACGTCGAAGTCAATCATTTTTCGGGACATTTATAAATGACACTTCAAGACTCCATATCTTTGTAACGGGTGTACCAAATTTAAAAAATAAAAAACCACTGTATAGAGAATCAAAAGCCCTTTTAACGAGGTATCACTTGACCCCTATTCCTATTTGAAAAAATTTGGGAGATGACACCCCCGCTTAGGGAGGTGACGATCAAAAAGTGTCTCCCTCACAAACAAATTTGACCTGTCTCAGGATTTTTTGGAGAAATTTTTTCTTTAGCAGTTATGCCTCCTGGCTCGTTTTCAATAGTGCACTCTATATTTATAAAAATGATATGGCACCAGAGAAAAGACATTTATAAGAAAATATGAGATGTTAGGCAAAAAGAACACCGGAAAACCCAAAAAAAGTACGAGTTGAAGAGAAAGATATGTGTAAATTTAGGAAAACTTGGCTTTCAGATCAAATAAAAACAATGTTCTTCGCCGTGCAAATAAAATACATTTTATTGTCATTTTTCTAACAAGATCAAAATTGAAAATGTAGTTTGTAATGGTTTTTTTTATTCCGCATAAATTTCTATAACTTTGCTTGATTGTTGGTATAATAAGTTCCATGTAATAATTTTTTACATATTAAGAGGATAATTCCTTGCTAGTCTGAATTGAACTTAGCGACCCATTATTAAACGTTTCTTTCCTTTTCTAACTGTGCGTTGACGTAGCAAGTTGTGGTGAACTTCCAGTTCCAAATGGAGAAAAATTGATGAACTACAATTATTAAATTAATTTGTAATGGAAATAAACCTCAAAACAAAAGGCATACTAGGATTGAAAAATTTAAATTATTCTATATGAACATGTTAAACGAAAAAAAACAATCAAGAATAGAAAAAAACAATAGGAAAAAAAGAAGATGTAAAAACAAGAAAATAGCAGATACGGAAGTTAATAAATAAAGTGTAAATAGACAAAGATTCTCAAATTAATGTAAGGAAGAAATAATATACCCAGTGTTGAAACATAAAAAAAATTAAATTTATAAGCAGTTAGATGACAAACACTATTAAGTTTGAACAGTATATACTACACCAATATAATTCCGGATAGCGAGTAGCAACAAGACAAATTATAGCTGTCAGATTAAACAAATAATATATGAATATCACCGATACTTGACTAGTCCAACATCATCCACCCGAAGCATATCGTAAATTCAACATTAAAATAAGAACAAGTACTTTCATTATATATTTTAAAAAGAAAACCGATCACGACCAACAGAAATTTTTAAAACTTCCTCAATTGTACGCACACGACGGCAAATCTTAAAAATTAATAATAGCTTCGTCCAAAATCTTAAAGTAACTCAAGTCGTAAGGTCTTGCAAGCACGCGAGAACCGTCACAGTGCATATAATAGTAATAGATATTTATGACATTTGGTTGAGAATAATATGTGCAAATACAAACGGAAAAATTAAGAGTCAAAGCGCAATAAATGAAACATTCAAATCTTAGAATTTAAGTACTCATTTCTTTTGAAGGGTCTAAAGATATAGAACGCTGTAAACTTGTAGTGCTGGTTGAAGAAGTATAGTGACCGCTAGCAGAATACAGGCTTATTGCAAATGTCGGAGGTGAATGTCATTGATGTAAAACAGTTATTATACCTGTTTTGTGTCTACTGATTAAGAAGCACCAACTTCATAGTTATTTCAATAATTGTTCCACATATTTTAGGTTAGAAATATTTGAACACAGTAGAATGTCTAAATGACGCAAACTGATAACATGACCATTTTTACTTACTGTTTTCGAAGAATCTTGTGAAATTGCTATATAATATTTTGATAGACTATCTTTAGGTTAGTTCCATATGTGGTAATTCATTAATTTACAAGAAATTAAACAATTTGAAGGTGTTTCCAACAAAGAAATACTTTTCCTAAACAACAGTTTGTTGTAAACACGTGTATTACCTCGAGAACCAGAATTTAGAAAAAGAAAGGTGTTTGACAAGTAATAATCCTTGTATTAACGAGAATTGATTCAAACGCCCTCTTTACAGAAAATCAAAAACACCATTCTACAACTAATCTTGCAAAGAGGAATCAAGGGCAAGCGTATATTTGGAAGAAGAAGGATGACGTAGATACGTAATCTTAGAGACTGGTGTAAATATACCTCCAGTCATCTTTTTAGAGCACCAAGTTCAAACATAAAATTGCTGTATCTACTACGGAAACGGAACTTTAAGAAGAAGAAAGGAGGAGACAATAAAGAACTATAGGGAGGTAGCATCATAAATATAAGATACAATGTTTACGCAATGGTAATACAAAAAAAGTTAGAAGGGGGTATAAGACAAAGAATTAATATTCGATTGGCAAACAGGATTTACAATATTTTACAAAACAGATATTCAATAAAAAATTGAAGACAAAGAAGGATGAAGTGCTTTTAATATTTATAGATACCAGATAAATTATTTGGAAAACTTTAAGCATAATGAAAAAGAATAATAGTGAGACAAATAAGTAGACATAAAATAAAGTAACAGTTGGTGGTAATTAAGTAAAAAAAATGTTGTAACAGGAATAAAAGTACTTTAGGGATATGGGGATGATGTAGTGTTAGCTAGCCAAAGAATAGAAGAATAAGTGCATGTTACAAACATTAAAAATAATATTTAAAATGAAAGAATTAAAAAGTTAAATACAAACAGAAGTAAAGTGGCAGTGTCTAAAAAATAGCGCGGAAGCAGAAAGTGAGATAGAAGTATGGAAATGGGTGAATAATAAACAAACTATATGCTAACAATAAGAAGAAGAAGTTAACAAATAGAATCGGTAGATGAAGTGATATAATTGGGGTCTAAAATAAAATTAATAACAGCAATAAATCACAAATCACAAGTGAAGTGTGGGGGTTTGAAAAAAGTTTATTTGGTAATGAAATTGAAAAATAAGATGGTTATTTGATAATATGGATTGAAGTGTAAAAAGTGTAATTATGTATGGAACGGAGATATAGGGTTGAGAAGAATGGGAACAGCTTCATAAATTCAAGAAAAACACTAGAGATGGAATTTAAAAATGCTTATAGCATCTTAATTGTTGTTCTATGTACGTTAAAATAATAAAAACAAGAGATAAATTAAACGGTGAACATAAAAAGAGAAAGAAAGTATTACAAAGAGAGTAAACGAAAAATTGTGTAACGCTAGAACAAAGATAAACTAGGCAAACTATAACGTGAGTAACAAACAAACAAAATTAATTTGTTTCATAATTATTATTTCTAAATAATCTTCTCAAACCTGTTAAAGTTACTGACAATCATAGATTAAAGATGCATTCGAAGCATACTGTACTAAATTTACAATCATCATAATGAATTATGGTTATCTGATCGATAAAAAAAATTCCATTATTTGATCTAAAAGCTTTTAAAACATTTAATGCTTAACTGATTAAAAACTATATAAAGTAACACGGTCTATTTTACAAAACATGTACGGTTAAGTTACTATTCAAAGGAATAAGTAGATGCTTAAAAAGAACTGGGATAGTTTTCTTGATGTAACTAAATTGCCCCGTTGGATTGCCGAACTGATTTGTTGCACTAGATACTCTTTTGACCGGGAATTGATTTCCCTTCTTTGATCAGTTTGTGACCCAACTCACTCACAAACAAATGGTATAACTTTACACCGTCGACTCATGGGTCTACACTTATCGGGTCCTTTTTTTCTGCTTGCTCAACAACTAGACCAGCTCCTTTGCAAGAAATGTTAATATATGAAGCGACCAAAGTATTCCCTCAAGTTGCATTCTAAACCAAGCATTTCCCTTTAGACTAGAAAATTAAATTTACGCCATTTAGCCGTTCCCGTTATCACAAAAAATTCCAGAAGATTCTAACCTTGAAGAGATGTGTGCTAAAGCTAAAGCTTGTTTCACAACTTCATTTAATGATGGATGACCAGCTTATTTTTTTAAGCACTTTCTTACATGCTAAACCATGTAAGCCATCTTCGTTGACTTACAAATCACAAATGCAGTTATAAGGCCGGCAAATCTTTAAATCGAGTCTCAAAGAGACAGAAATCCTAAAAACGTCATCGTTCAGGAAAGTACCAAGATTCATAGAGAGCAAGACATTTACCAAAGCAGACGACTCCTTTCACAGCTATTCACAGAAATCAAAAATGTCGGTAAACAGAGATACAATATTTTACGAACTCCAAAACCACCATATTTCACTGTCAAACAAGCAAGATTTAATTTATCTTTAGTGAAATGTGAGTTTCAGATATTCTCCATAGGTGTCTTGAAGCTATCATCCAATTTCCTGATAATGCCAGGAAGGTGATGTTCGTAATAAATAGGACAACCTTGGCATTGCAAAACAATGTATAAATAAGAAATAAGCACTTCCAGGCTTTCGAATTTCTCTTCCAATATTTTCTTTCTCACTTCTAGAGTCAATGGAGAGCCAAAAAAGTAAGACTCCCTTTACATAAAATTCTGATCCTAAGGGAAAGATCATTAAATTTTCCAATAACTGAGGAACTGTTTCCGTAGCAGAAGAAAAGCTCACATTGATCACCATTAATTTCCAACTCCAAACTCTTGGCATTTGAAATCACTTTTTGAAAGTTTAATAAAACCACAAATAGTGCCGTCATTAAGATAAAATAACCAAAACTCATACATCAAATTCTCTACAACAGCTGGGTAGTTAAACTAAATGCAACGGTTTCAAAGGAATCTCTTGCTGTGCACCAACTTGTAATTGAATGATCTGCCTATTATAAAATAAATCAGTTGAAAAAGAGTAGCACTGGCACATAAAGTTGTAAATTCTAGAAATGTTATTCCTAATGGCTTTCTAAGAGAGAGTCACGTTCAATACAATTGAAAGCGTTTTTGAAATATATCTTTAATAGGACCTTTAAATTTCCTCTGTTAATATCAATGAATAATCTAACAGTATGAACAGTGGTTTCACACACAGCTTTGTTCCAAAACACATTTGCCTGGGGCAAAGATGGTTCCTCATTTTTTCAGTATATGCTCTGCACACCAGTTTAGCAACATATCTACGAAATACATTTCCAACAACTATAGGACTGATACCACCAACCTTCTTAGTCAAAGCGCACAAGTTTGCTTCATATATAATCTTGACAACTGACCGGTCCACTTTACCTCTTAGCATAAAATTGCATAGATTAGTTACAGACTTAAGCAATAATTTCCCCGGTAGCACCATTTAGTTTCTGAATTACGTCTTTAAGAACGATTAGGACGCAGAACATCAATTGCGCCAGCAGAGTCATTATGTAAAGATGTGACACATCTTCTATTAACATTTGAAAAAGATCAGCGTCCTTATTTAAGAGTATTTTGTTCCTCCAATTATTGATATGAGTTAAAGTTGTTTTCCTTCTAGGTGGAGGTAGTTAAAAATAACTGTCTAAAATTACATCTAAAGCCGACGTTTTGCCTATAAACCTGTGAGGGGAGCTTATATACGAGGGTAAAGCTACAGGTAGATTATAAACCCTTAGATGTAATTTAGACCGTTATTTTTAATTAAATTGAAAAAGTTATTTTTAACTCTACCTCTATCTAGAAGGAAAACACCTTTAAAACATCTTTTTTGGGAGGAGGTGAAAAGCTTAAAGATCTAAATTTGAAAAAACCAAACTGTCAGTTAAAGAAAGTAATTGAATAGCGCCTCTAATGTCTCCATCTGCCACTTTCATTTCAACAGTCCGAAAAAGAAGCTTTGGGTTATTATCTGACTTTTCTTTTACTGATCGAAAAGTCTTAATGTTAAAATCAGTTATTTTTTCTTTATCTTCAAAGTCTTATCTTCTTTAGGTACCTACTCGTAAAACCGTATGAGCAAAAAGCATTAAGTTCTTCTAAGAACATCCGTCGTTTCTTAATATGCAATCATCAATAACCGAAAACAGTTTATGTGCAGCCATAGTACGGGCACCTTTGTGGAGTCTTTTCAATATATTAACATTATTAATTAAAATTAACAAAGATCTGTTCACAGAAAGGACATTTCTCTTGTATAGAGCATTTTGAATAAACCCAAAATTCATCAGGTATATTGCTTTCGTATTCAAAAGTCGATTTATCAAATCCAATACACTAGTAATGATTCCAATGAGTGCAACCGTCACAATAAATTTCTCCATCATCAATGCCATATTTACCAGAGTAGCAAATTAGGACATATTCAATCATAGTGCAAATAAATTATATAATACCTAATATAATTTAATTATTGAATTTAATTGATTTTATTAGTATAATTTAAAATTCATTCCAAAAATTATGACACTTATTGTATTAATTAATGATCGTTAATTATTGTATTTTATTTAAGTAATTAAACAAAAGTATTAAATACCAACAATATTTAAAATGATACTTCATTAGGATACCTATTTACATCATAAATCAATTAATTTTTTGTATGTTTCAAAATAACCACATTTGTAAATGTACATTTTTCTACAAATTTTAAATAGGGCATCTGATCACATGTGATTCAGAGTTTGTTTTATTTTTTACGTGTTTAAACTAAATTTATAAAGTAAATTTAAAAAAAATAATTGTCATTTGAAGTCGGTTATTCGAAACTGTATTTAAACACAAGGGTATCGTGTATTGAAAACAATGGAAGCATACAGGAATGTAATTTCAAGTTTTTGAATTGTTTTTAGTTTAAATGTCGGTAAAATTACTTTAAGATAATGTAGTTTGAAGTCGTTAAAAATTAAAAACGTATAGTTCTATTTAAAAATTTGACTTGTTTCTTCAATTAAAGTATAATATAATAATAAGTATAAACATACAGTGTAGCACCTAATTCCTTTGGACCATAGCTCGTTTAATATAAAAATTATCGAAAAAGATTTAGGAGCAAAATTGTTTGCAATTATTGTCGCCATGTCCGTAATATATTTTTGGTCACCACTGGCGTTCTGTATTACAGTGGCGTATCAAACTTATTTTTTTTAATGGAACATCTTATATTTTATTGCAGATATGGAAAGCACTCGAAGAATACTTCTTTTTTTATGTAACATGTTATACTCCTAACTTTAGCGGTTTCGCTGTTATAACCGTTTTTCGAATAATTTGACCATTTTTGAGAAACTAAATTGCGCCGGCCGGTAGGTTTTGTATTGAGGTACAGGCAAAGGCCTGTTCTACTTTCACGTATTTTTGCGTACTTTATTTATTTATTCTTTTTCCATAAAGTCCCTCAACACAAAACCCACCCGCCGCGCCGGCGCAATTCAGTTTCTGTCAAAAAAATTCTCAAAATGGTCAAATTTTCGGAAAAGCGGTTATAACAGTAAAACCGCTAAAGTTAGGGGTATAACATGTTACATAAAAAAGAAGCACTTTTCAAGTGCTTTTAAAATCTGCAATAATTCTATTTAAAAAAAACATAAGTTTGATACGCCACTGGTGACGAACAATATTGTATGAACATGACGACGATAATTGCAAACAATAGACTTTTTCGATAACTTGTATGTTAAAGGAGCTATGGTCCGAGGGAGTTTAGGTGCTACACCCTGTGTATAAGTCTAATGTGTATTATTTTTAACACGCGCTATTTTTTCAAGAATAACTATTTTATGAAGTTAATTTAAACATTTTAAATTTGATAGAAAGTTTTTACAAAATGCTGCAATTTATAAAATGAGAAAAATCTAAATTATATTATTAAGCAGCTGCAATTTTGCCTAAATATTTTTTTAAAAATTTCTTATACTAAACGTCGAGTATTGGAGTATAGTAGCTTTTCAATTTACTATGTTCGGAAACAGTGACGGCTCAGTTTCTATCCTATTTGAAAAACAATTAAACCATTTACACTTTTTAATTATTGGTTGTCGCTTGTTGTATAAAACGAGTTTGTTGTACACGTTTCAATGCGAACTAATTCGGGGTTTGATGAAACCTAAATAAATTTGATTTAGTTAAAATCAGTTATGTTAAGCTTGCGTATATGCCTTATAATAATTTTGTTACAATGTTCTGTTTCTTTTTATTCATGTGTGCTAGAAAAAACAAAATCAAGAATTGACACTTAATTAATATTTTGACGTTTTGTTTTGATTGTTGCTTTAATATCTCTTCTATATGTAACTGCAAATAACATTTTTGATAAATTCAAACAATAGTACATATTAGGCGTTTAATAACTACATAATTCATAAAAATGTATACAAGAAATTTAATAAAATAAGCGACATCTGATAAAATGTACTATGATTACTTGTTATCGGTAATACAGAACTCTGTATAAAAAATCAAACTAATGTCGACATACGTTTAAGAAAATTAACTCAAGCAGTTATTCAGAATAAGTCATTCGCAACCTTACATGATTTCTTTAGTTTAGTTTACTTTCAACAAAAACCAAAAATAGTTTGTGACACAAATTGTCGATAATAAAGTGTTTCCGTAATTTAATTGAGTCTTTTTTCTTTCCTGTTTTAGTACGTAACAAAATATTTAGTAACAATTTGGAATCAAGAAAATTGTAAAAGATAAACGAATTACGTAGTTTGTAAGCAAGATCAAACTACTGACAAAATAGTCGTATTGATTTTGCGGTATTTAAATTTGAAACCCGTATAAAACGACATAAACTAAGTATTTTCGAAAAGATCCAAAACCACCTATTGCTGTTGGTGTTTGAAAAACATATTCATGTGGTTTTTTGTTAAACTTTATTTTAGACTATCGATTTTTCAAACTCAAACGCTGACTATATTTTTATGCAGCGTGTACGTTTTTCTTCGATATTAAGCATATGCAATAAACAGTCTTTTTACGTTTTATTCTTATACATTACTTATCTCTACGTTTCGTTTTTTCTATAAGATTTACTAATGTTAATGTTTATCTGAGGCTAGACATATTTTATAAAAGTTTATATGTAACTACTTGATGAAATATAAATTAGTTTTTCTATTATTTAGTATTGTTACTATTCATGTTATTATTTGTTGTTTATTTAGATTACGTCTTATCACCGTTTTGTCGATTTTCTACTTAGACATCGGCTCAAAAATTAATTTTGTTTTTTTTTTATTTGAAGCTTTCTAATTAATAAATAAATTTTGTAAAATGACTTAACAGTAGTTGTGTTATAGTTATTTACATGACTAGCACGGAAAGTAAATGATATAGTACAAGGAAAAATTTCAGCACGAGGCGAACGCTGAGTGTCGAAGTTATTCTAAATTTGTTACAGTTTTTGGTATTTAAGCATTAAATTAAATAGCAGTGTCAAAACCTGGTTCGCCCCTTTGCTAGTCAAAGAGGGATCGTGGGTGTATTTGGTAGTAATTAAATCAAATGCTTTAAAATGCAAAAGAAGTACTACACCGGGGGGGGGGGCACCTAACAAAATAGGTAGTAAATACTCTAGAGCAACTAGAAACTCAAGACAACGAAACAAAAGGTTAAACGGTAGAGATATAATTTTTCTAATACTATTAGACAAATTATTGGCACAACACACATATAAAATACACAACAATTGCAATTGTTATTTTAGTAATAATTAAATATAACCATTTGTAAACTAAGTAACAACTGTTCTGTACAATACCCTCACATACAAATAAGTGTGGCGTTTACTGACAAAACTTCACGTCAAAATACAGATACAAGCGCGTTTTAAATAAAATTATAACGTAAAGCACCCACAATTTTAACTTATCTGACTGTCGATGATTATGATGAAGAGTAAGTCGGTTTGTATTCCAAAACGGATGAGTAGTAACACAGACAGGTGGAAGAGAGAAGCGGTAACAAAATGTCCTCGACGGGATATATAGATAAGTTCAGGTGATAACCTCTAGGTCACCGGTTTATCTTCGGTGAACACCTTGAAGGAACAAGTAGTAGCCGGTTTAAAAAGTAGATGGATGGCAATGGCTTTCCGAGGTAGTGTTGATATTATTTCCCAGTTACGCAAATGTAATTAGATAAATTGCCTCGTATTTATTCATTTCAATCAACCATACCTGGGAGAATTATTAAACCTAGGTAAAATAGTAATAAAAATCCAAAATTTACAATGGTTATACTAAGTCAAAAAATGCTACTTACGACGTAGAAGATGGCGGTTAATAAATCCTCAGAGAATGTTTAGAACTTGGCGTAGGATTTATTTCCATTACAAATTAATTAATAATGATACTTCACTAAATTTTTCCCATTATCAATCGACTACGAAAGGGCAAGTTATTTTTTTTGTCGTCGAATAGTTTTGTTCTGCCTTTGACAATTACCGACTGAAATAGAAAATCACTTTCTCACTAGTAGACCAAACTCAAAATATTACGCGCGCGTAACAATCCAAGATAAACGAAATATACGACAAAGGGTAGCTAACTTCCTACGTAACCTTGTTAAACCTACGCTAGTTTACACAAGACCAATAAATGCTGTTTTTATTTCTGACTAACACAATAAGAAATGACCACGGACTACTAGATAGCTTGATCACCCATAGAGCTAGCATTGTATCTAATTCACTATTCGCCACTGCCAGTAACGTCGAAGATAACGGATAATAACGTTGTTTAATTGGTTCCGCTGACGTAAGTATTTGATGCTCAACAAGAAAAGTACGACTTAATGTTAGCGCTATCGTATGAAAAATCTGATCCAGAATAAAACAGTGTGTTAGGTTAAAACACGGTTCCAAGTCTGCTGTAGCGGAGCATCATTTCAATACTGGTCAATAGATTTTGATAATTCTACTTTGACTGCCAAATCTTCTTTCTTTTTCAATAGGAAAATCAAGGAGAGTACGGAAATCATTAAGCATCCAAACAATTTTAATCAAGACCGCGGTTTCAAATTCCCTATTTTCAATCAATTAAGCGTCAAGGATAACAACCCGTGACAGTTTTTCTTGTTTATATACGGACGTATTTTTTTAATTACTTTGACGTCTTTTAGTCTGGAATCCGACTTGGTCCACAACCAACAGAAAAACACCAAAAACTACACCAAAAACTTGACTCGGACACGTGTTTCAACAGCTAAGCTGTTATCATCAGCAATACCGTCCACAAGTTTATAACCTCACTTTTATGTTGTCTATCTTGAACTTTCTTTTGTTTGTCTTCCTGATAAAGCCTCTTGCGATAGGTGACGAAATGTTGGCAACTATGGTTACCTTTTCGACACGGTCCAATCCCGGAAGACGTTTTTGTTTCAATTTTGATTATCTCTATTTCTGATAAACGTAAAATTATAATCCAAAATCTAATGATGTTTGCTACATGTAAATGCAAGGATTTGTACTTATGTCCGAAGTATGATTGATCAAATTTTCGATCGTTAGGCTCAAAAAATTTAAAACCAATTTGTTCTGAAATCGCATCTATAATGTTTTCTAAATTTTAACGTCATATAAATACATATTTTATTTTTTTTTTAAATTGACTTCCGACATAATCTGTAAAACGGATTTCTTACTGAACAAAGCCAACTTGATTACAATTTTTTTATAAATCTTAAAAAGCATTTTCTGCTTGAATTAACAATATAAAGAAAAATCTTCACATAACAGTTTTATATTCAATCTTAAATGTATTTTTCAATTGTGTTTCTAATTTCGTAGCGTAATTTTGCTCAATTTAAAACTTCATTTTATTTACAAAAAGTGCTGCATTTATTATATTTGAAGCTCAACTTTATTTTTAATTTAACTGCTACAAAATTCCGTAAACGTAATTTAAAAATTAATTAGAAAAATACACTTAGTCTCACTAAAATTGAACTGTCGTTAGGTACGTGTTTTATTAAAGTAACCGTTAAAGGTTTGTTTTTATATATGTTAAAATAACCATTTTTGAATAACTTTTTATGGTGCTTTTTTAGGTGAGGCATGGAATTACCACGCACAATCAAACGGTTCTATTTGTTGTAGTCTTACTTGGAAAAAAAGTTAATTTTGTAACGGTTGCAGTTTCCAAATAATAATAGATAAAATAAAGTGACGACTCTAGCTATGCAACCAAAAAAAGAAGGAACAATATTAGGTTTGAAATAGCGTACTAAATTTGTGGGAAATCCCGTATTTATAAGCGTTAACACAACAGTGTCCGGCTAAGTCGGTGAGATGGGGAAGGTCCTTGGGAAAACTAAAAAAATAACTGCTGCGTAACGTGGCGCCACCTGCTGGGTAACCAAGAGAAATAAAACCGATCAACAAAAATTCACTAGGTTTTACTTAGAGTCTAACACGCTACAACAAACACAAATCAAAGAGAGACAAAAGACATATAAACATGGCACATACAATTTAAAATATTAGGAGTATCTAAGAGTATCTAGAGTCTGTCGCATGAAACTTGCGTGCATTAGCAATAACCAATTAATTATAGTACGCGTTCAAGTATGTCGTAATTCAGTTAAGTTTTTGTTTATTAACCCCAAAATAGAAGTAACGTACCAATTTAAGATTGGTGATTAAGAAAACTCGACGTACACACGTCACGCACACGCGGTGACTTAAAAACTAGTAGTACACTCGTTCTAATACAGAATGTAGCTCCCGCCAATCCAAAACGTCTTTTGTTTTAACCTACTCCGCGATATTAACAGCGCCCCAACTCTGAAGAAGTTAGTGCCAACAACAACGAGCGTGGGTGGATAGAAACTACCCCGAATAATAATTCTCTTAAACGCTAAAGGTATAACCGCTTGATGTCGCGTGTACTTAAGTTTCGAACGCATGCAAAATGATATGGTTGCTTAAAACGATAACTTAGCTGTATATTGATACATGTAGTTCTGATAAGGAAGGTCCTTCATAACGACAGCCAGTGGACAGCTACCCGAAGATCAGTAGGATTTCTCTGGGAAGAAATAGAAGACACAGCTCTGGGAGCAGATTGTTGCCTTTGTAAATAGCAGGCGCACCGCATGCGTGACTCCCAACCGCTGATGGATGTTCGGCCGTGTATCTTTAAGGTCGACGACAGCGCAATCGCAGGCATGTTTTGTGTCACAAAGGGTTCCCTATTGCTAGTTTCAGCCCCCCTAGAATTTATCTAGACAGTCAATTATAAGTAGAATATGAGGTCCAGACACGTGCTAAAGCAATACGTTGTAATTAGCAATTAATATAATCACTAAATTAACCAGAGAAATAGCAAAGAAAACCACTCGCGGCGTAATCGGTCGGATTTATATTTCCACAGTAATTTATCGTGCAATTATTGAAGCCACATTAAAATTTTATATGTAGTTTTGAGCTTTGTACAGCACCGCCAATCGCCCAAGATGAAGAGAAAGTTCTAAGATGTCGGCCCGTCATTTCGATTAAAACTCCAAAAATTCTGACCCACCAATAGGAAAATTCGTTTCAATTCGCGGTAAATTTGATTCTCATCGCAACGCGCAACTCAAATGTTTTGGACGGTAACAAAATATTTTTTTTTAATTTCTTATGTAGAGTGAAAACCAGTTCGGACTTAAAGGTCCACCATTTGGCAGACCTTTTTTCATCTAGAATATCTCTCCTAACTTTCTCTCAATTCTTGTCCTACACCTTTTCCCTTTATATATTTCTTCCATCGCTTCCACCAAATTACTACTTATCTTAGTTTTATTTAGCGTCTTCCACAATTTTTTTCCGGTTTACATTATCAAAACCGCTGTTAAATCGCAAAAAGCTTTCATCCTTATTCCAGAAGTCTTTCTCACATCTCCTCTCTTCTCTCCCATGAATATCTACTGTTCTCCCTGTATTCCATCTGTCCGTTCTGCATTTCCTCTTTTAACTTTTATCAGTGCTTCTTTTACTTCTTCCTTTTTTATTGATCTTTCTCTTTCCCTGTTTTATATTCTGCGTTTTTTTTTTCACATTATTTGTGGTAGTTTTTTCAATTCTTCATTTCTCTATGTTTTCCATCTTCTCTTACCCTCCTTAATACTATTTTTGCTCTACACAGTCTGCACTCCACCAGTTTTTATTATTCCGTCCTTTTCTTTTAGTTTTTCTGTACATTATTTTTCAACTCCATATTTTTTCACCCAGATCTTTCTCTTCCTTCTACAAATATTTCTTGCTCTCCTTCATTTAACAGTACTTCTAAGGATAGATGATCTGATTCCTTCTTGTCCCCTACTTTCAATTTGTTAATAATTCTAAACTCTTTTTCCATTCACTACCACATAATCAATTACTGATTCTCCTCTTTTACTCATAATTGTATATTCCTTTTCCCTCCTTTTTCTATATTGTCTATCCTCTTTCTTCACACATCTCTAATAATATTGCTCCTTGTCCGTTTATCTTTTTATCTCTTGATACTTTTTTACACCTTCTCTATTCACTACCATTCCTCCTTCTCTTCCTGTTTTTGCATTAAAATCTTTCCCTATTATTATATTATATTTGTCTCTATCTTCTAACATTTTGTTCTAAATTTCTTCTTGTTTCTACCATATTTTCGCTGTATACCGTTACAATAACATACTTCTCTCCTTGATTCGTATTAATCAATCATTTTGCTACTCCTTGTATTTGTCTTCCTTCCTCCTCTTTTTTATTTTTCCAGTTCCTTTCACCCCCGTAACTATTTCTCCTTTTGCCCGCCTTGCTTTACTATCCGTTCCTTCTGATTCCGATTTAATTTTATTTTCGTTAACAAAAAATAATTCGTTTTCTTTAGTAAACAATTATATAGATTATTTACTTTCCTAACAAAAATGTTTTTGTATACTTTTGCAAATAAACGTATTAAAGTGTAATTACCTGTATGTTTTCGTACTAATTTCACTAACTTATTATTAATTTTTCCAAAACCGAATTCAAATAGATTATTTGAGTAAATTGTAAATAATAAAGATCCTAAAATTGAACCTTGAGGCACACTAGTATAAATAAGTTTGAGATCTTAGAAATTGTCATTTAATTTTATTATTTGTGTCCTATTAAGTAAATAGTTTTTAAAAACAATAGGGTATTGTTTTCGAAACCATGATAGTGTAAAATAGCTAAAAGTAACCCGTCATTAATGGTGTCAAATCTAACAATATCAAAACAATATTTTGGTTGACATAAAGTGAAAGCAATATATTATAACTACAGCCGACAATACAGTAGAGCAATTATGGTTTGGTCTAATATACACCAGATTATATTTTAGGTAAAATGCTATAAACATTCAGATGGACACGTATATGACGTTCTAAAACTTTAGATAAAGCATTTAAAATTTGATAGGACATACGTCCTGCAATTTATTGATTTAGGTAAAAAGTATTGTCTCTTCCATTGAGAGAAAACATCTGCTTCAGGGTGATCTGGATTTCAATTAAATGTATGGGGATCTTGTTAACCCTAACAGATAGAAAGTAAGTTAAACGAAAAATAGTAGCGTATTTTGAAGGCAAAAATGAGTTAAAAAAATTAAAAAATTTTTTGGTCAGTTTCTGAGATACACAACAAAATAGATTTTGATGGCGCTCTTCTTTTGTTTTATTTTTAAATAAGTAGGTAACAATTTTGAAACAGTTCTTAATAACCACTCTGTTTTATAATAAAGTGACATTTAAGATAAAATTGATTTTTATGAAATGAAGTATTAAAAAGTGACATTCAAGCAACGTTGATTTTAAAAAGAATTGAGCTTGATTATTTTTTTTATTCAAACTTAGTCCTGAAAATTCATCAAGTGTGACATATCTGCAAAATTTCTAATACCCAGAGTTACAAAATTATGGAATAAAAAAAAGTCCAAATTTAAAAAGTATAACAAAAATAAAATACAATAAGAAACTCTAATGAAATTTTTCAGAATTTTGCATAATAATAGCGCTTCCAAGAAAAACAGATTTTCAACAAATTTGGTTTCTTTTTATATCTCCGAAACAAATAGGAAAATTTTAAATTTTTTTGTTATTTTATTCGTTTTAAAAATACATTTTGAAGCGACTTAGTATCTATTAGGGTTAACAAGATCCTAATACATTTAATAAAAATCCTGACTACCCTGTATGTGTCACCAGCATGAACAATAATCTTTTTTTTTGGACGATAGTACTAGTTTTTGATTTTCAAATAAATTTACTTAAATACTGAGAACTTATATAACAGTTGCTATACTTGTCACCGTAAACGAGTGGAATAGTCACGTGATACCGTTTGTAGAACTTTTCCTCTTACAATAATTATTATAAATGTAAATTATCTAAATCTGTTATAGAGCACTTTAAATACATTACATTACAAATATTACTTACCTTTCTGTTGATACATATTATTATAGATAGGTACCTGAAAACAAATAAAATAGATTAAAGTAAGCAACTAAGCGTACTAAAATAATACATACTATACAAAATATACATTTCTACTTAAATAAAATAATATAAATGTTCATAACGCTTTCTAGTAAATGTAAAATACTGAAACAACAATTTCTAACTGCTTATACCATAAATAATTTGAATTAGAGCATATAATTGATCCTAGTAAGCGATGTGAGTCGAAGTTTATAAATCACATGTGCACTATTCAACACAGTGTGAAATTTTTAGGTAAATATAGTATATTCACAATGGATGCAATATAGGAATTTTGGTAAAGCAATTCAAACTTTCCCAGTTGTAAATCAAATTGAAATACAAACAGTTTATGCGAATTGTACCTATAAAAAAATCTACTAAAGACAAATACATGTCATTAAAACTTACAAACCTTAATTAAAAGGAAATAGTTTAGAGTAAAATCAATAAGTTTTATTAATGCGGTTTATGAATTGGAAAATGACTTAGCGCGAAAGTTTACATCGAGCACTAGAACAGAAAAAAATTTTTCTTTTTGTAATGGATATTTAGACATTTTAAATTTTTTTTATATAAATAAAAATAACGACTGTAATAAAATTAATTGAATTAAATCATCGAGCACATGATTTACCGACAGTCATTTGGTCCAACCTAGATTTAATATTTGATTGCTTTTACTGTAAAAGCGATTTGTGATTTTTTGCAAAGCAAACTAATTTAATTTTGATTTCATTTTAACACGAACACAAAATTTAGTTTTTTTTGCATCTATATTTAAATATTGTTTAGTTCAGTTTGTCGAAAATCTAGTTAATTGTTTTATAAGAAACTTTGATGATGACATAAAAAATTAATATCTCATGATACAACATTCCTAGGTTTAAATAAAAGACCATTTCCTTAGTCTATTTATTGATTTTATTTTATTTATTTATTTTTTTTAATAGGTAATATGTACAACCTGCTAGTGACAGCTATAAGTAAATGTACTTATGGTACAATACATGAGGGGAGATGCTATCCAGTGATAACACTCGCGATTATTTTACAATTGATTACTACTGAGTTAATACATCTGTAGGCCATTGTTTTTTAAGTCTTTTTATATTTTCAGGTTGGATGTATAGTTGCCTACCTTCTTTATTGGGATGATCAGGAGTCGTTCAAAGTATTTCTTAGTAAATCGGGTAATTTCTTCTTGTAGAAGTGTAATTTGTGTGGACTTTGTATGGTATACTTTGACTTTCCATCGTTTTATCCAAGCTTGTAGTCGGTTAAAATGCATTTGGAGATTTTCAGATGCAATTTGTGAATTTTCATCAATGGATAGTATAGCTGTGTCGTCGGCGAACGTAGCGGCTGTAATAGTATTTGTAGTTGAGATGTCAGCCGTGAATATTAGATAAAGGAGTGAACCAAGAACACTACCTTGAGGAACCCCTAAACTTAAGGAATAATAATTTGAGGTTACTGTATTAATTCGTACTTGAAAGTACCAGTCGGTAAGGTAGGATTTTATGACAAGGTAGTAAGGTGTGGGAAGAAAAGATTTAAGTTAGTATCTAAGAATGCTGCTGTACATAGTTTGTTCTCTTCAAGGCTTGTAAGAATGGTTGTGACAATTCGATGACATTGTTGTATTGTTCAGTGACTTTCGCGAAAATCAAACTGATGAGGTGGTATTAATGTCTGTATATCTGCATCTTCAAAGATTCGTTTAAGTAGAAGCCTTTCAAGAATTTTTGACATGATCGGGAACAAACTTATAAGCCGGTATGAAATGACTCTGTTTGGAGGTTAATTTGACTTGTTGATCAGAATTATTTGTGCAAATTTCCAAGTAATCGGGAAATATTTAAGTTTAGATTATTTTGTATAAAGTTTTTGAATATATACCAGTTTGTTTTCGAGGATATTAACTTTGGAACATTAGGTCAGTTTATTATATGAGTGTGGTGATTATGGGTGAATGATCAGTGGATAAGTCCCAGGATGCTTCTATAATTTTACTTTTTTGTAAATTGATTTAATATTATTTATTACTATTTACAATGTTGCATAAATATCAATTTTAAATATTATTAGAAAAATTAATTCAAATATTTTAATTTATTAATTAAAAAATGATATTATTTATTTTAAACATGTTTTATAAGGCAATTTAAAATATTTAATAAACATTTGCTTCAAATATTTACGTAAGATCTATTTCAAATATTTTTTATATGTTTACTGAAACTATTTCACAAACAGATATTTTTTTGATATATAAAAGTGTTACATTTAAATGTTTGATTAATATTATTTACATAATATTTTGTGCTAATTGGGCGCTGTTAGAATTACAGATAATTGTAATTTACAGATAACACAAATTAATCTGTACTCCGTTTGCAATGAAAATTTAAATGCTGATAAAGGAATTTGCTGTGATAAATGCAAGTTACCATTACATTCAACTTGTTCGGGATTATCTAGAAACGAAGCGCAATGTTTGCTTGTGAAGGACAGACGTGTTTCATACATTTGTGATAAATGTACTTCTTCTGAAAATGAAGTTTCTGAATTAAAAAAATAATTCTTGACTTCAAAAATCAAATTATAAAGATAATGATGAATCTTCTCCTGATTCAATCGTTTGCGAAGTTTTGGAACGACAAAGACGTGCAAATAATGTAATTATATACAACGTACAGGAAAGCGATTCACAATCTGTTGATAAACGCATATCTGATGATAATACTAAAGTAACTACCATAATAAAGGAAATCGCTTCAGTTGATTTATAAAATATACGTATTGTTCGACTTGGTAAACAATACAATAATGAACGACCGAGACCTCTAAAAGTTACCTTACAATCGCCAGCTGACGCACTTCAAATTTTAAAAACAAACATAAAATTAAAAGCCTGAACAACATTAACATCAAAAATGACCAAACTCCAATGCAATTAAAACATTTATCGAACTTGCGTGCAAATTTGAAACAACGCCAAGAAAACGGCGAACAAAATCTCACAATTAAGTATATTAATGGTCTACCTCGAATTATTTCTTCAAAAACTGAAATGTAATAACAATTCAAATTCTAAACAATTTCTTATTTATTATCAGAATGTCAGAGGTCTACGAACAAAACTTACTAAACTTCAAACTGCTAATTTATCTAATGATTTTCATGTAATAATGCTTACTGAAACGTGGCTTGTTCCTGAAATATTTGATTCCGAATTAGGATTACATAACATGAGTGTACATAGGAAAGATAGACCGTGTGATATCGCTAAAAGAGGTGGCGGTGTTCTAATTGCCGTCAATAATAAGTATTTTTCTAAAATAATTCCCACATCTTTCAATGAAGTTGAGCAATTATTTGTTCTATGCAACGTTGGTTATAAAATATTATTCTTGGTTGCTTCTGCTCTCTGCCAAACAGCAGTACAGACTATTACGACAAATTAAGTAGTACGATTGACGATATCATGAAATCATATTTAAATGCCGACCTCTTATTAATGGGTGACTGGAATTTGCCACACTTAGTTTGGAATACTTCTGAAGACAACATCCTCTTAGTGAATGGCAAAAACTTAATATGTGTTGAAAAGTTTTGTGAAAATTTAAATCTGTAAAATATGTTTCAATTTAATTCTATTAAGAACTGTGATGATAGAATGCTAGACTTAGTTTTTAGTACTAACACCACTACCTTTGTGGAGCGTAGTTTGGAAGCATTAGTTTTGGAAGATAAATATCATCCACCGTTAACTATATCATTTGAATTTTTATTTACATCTTCATTTTTAAATTTTGATCATTATTATTATGACTTTCGTAACGGAAATTACTTAGATATTAATTTCTACTTGTCCACTACAAACTGGGAATTTCTTCTACCGTTAAGCATTAATGATGCTGTAAACTCTTTTATAATATCTTAAATTTAGGTTCTAGCTATTACATACCCATAAAACGTACATCAAATTATAATAAAAGTTTCCTCCCTGGTACTCTGCGAAATCTAATTAAAACTAAACATATTTACCATAAGTTATACAAATCTACAAATTGTCTCAATTATTATAATGAATTCTCAAAATTACGAAGCCAATACAAAACCCTTTCTAATCAGTGCTTTAAATTACATATTAATGATGTACAATCAAAAATCAAAACGATCCTAAGTACTTTTGGTCATACATAAAATATCAAAAGAAAGATAATCATTTACCTCTGAAATGAGCCTTGGTTCGTCAGTCAGTACTAATGGGCAGGAAACTGTAAATCTCTTTGCCAAACATTTTGGTTCTGTTTATAAGACAAATAATAAGAATTATTACCAAAAAGAAATTATTTCCGAAAACAATGTTAATTTAAATTACATTAATATCGACATTAATCAAATTATGATGGAATTAAAAGATTTACCCGAAAAAATAAATCATGGTCCTGATGGTATTCCTGCTCTTCTCTTAAGAAATTGTTGCTACGTGTTAGCATATCCAATTCAAATATTGTTCTCTAAATCTTTAAAAGTGGAATTTTTCCGGATACATGGAAATTAACCTATGTTGTACCAGTTCACAAGAGTAAAGATAAAACCGATATCACTAACTACAGACCTATCTCAAAGATATCTGAAATTCCAAAACTGTTTGAAAAAATTATTGCTAATAATATGTTTCCGTTATTAAAACAAACAATCATTGAAGAACAGCATGGATTTTACCCAAATCGCTCGACTACCTCGAATCTCTTAGTTTTTCAAAATTTTATATATCAAGCTTTTGATGAATATACTCAGCTGGATGTCATATAACTGACTTTTCAAAAGCTTTTGACAGCGTTAACCATAAAATTTTAATTAAGAAAATCGAAAACGTAGGTATTGGTGGTACTTTACTTTCTTGGATTGATAGCTACATTTCCAACAGACGTCAAATTGTCCAGTACAAAATTTTTATTTTGATCATGTTTTAGTCCATTCAGGAGTACCACAAGGTGCTCATCTGGCTCCTTTGCTATTCTTAATCTTTATTAACGACATTAAAAATATTTTTAAACACTCCCAGATTCTTCTTTTCGCTGATGACATGAAAATATTTAAAACAATAAGATCTGTAGGCGACTGTTTTCAGCTTCAAGAAGACCTTAATGCTTTTTCTAATTGGTGTTCTTTTAATTTGATGGAACTAAATTTGAGTAAGTGTTTGTCAATTACATTTCATCGCATTATTAAACCCATAAAGTTTGACTATATTCTGGATAATCACTCATTACAAAATTGCGTTTCAGTTACTGATTTAGGAGTTATATTTTCTCGAGATTTGTCATTCAAAGAACACATAAATCACATTAGATTAAAAGCAACTAAAGAATTGGGTTTCATTTTTCGTTGCACAAAAACGTTCTCTAATGTTGATACTCTAAAAGTTTTATTTGTTTCATTAGTACGTTCACATTTGGAGTATTGTTCTCAAGTTTGGTCACCTTATCATTCAACATATATATTAAAATTAGAAAAAGTTCAACATAGATTTCTTAGATTTATTGCATATAAAGCTGGAATTACATTATCAAACTACTCTGAAATACTTTCATTTTTAAATATAAATACTTTAAATTCTCGCAGAATACTTTTGGATATGGTGTTTTTTCAGAAACTTATCTTCTGCATCAAATCGATTTTAATGTACCGATCAAAACTCTTTGTAACACTTCACTATTTTCAGTAAGGTTCTGTAAAACTTCCTACCTTCTTAATTCTCCTCTCCAACGGTTTATGGAATCAGCAAATTTGCATTTTAACCTTAACATTTACAGTACTAGTGCCGACAGTTTAAAAAATCAAGTCAAAACTAAGTTAAATAAAATTGATGCTTCTTTTTATGCTAATTATTGATTTCTGTTATAACTTTTGTACCATTTTAGAGTGTTTAGTTAAATTAATTTATTGTTATATTGATTTCTGTAATTTGAATTATTCTTTTTATTTATTATTATCTAATATAGTAATTATAATTTTACTTTAAACTAAATTACTTGTATGTACACACATTTTCTGTATATAGGACGTTGCCCGTAAAATAAATAAATAAATAAATAATGTTTTGTCTGATAAACCCTAGACCAAATATTCTCTGCAACTATTGCTGTTGCTGTTTTTCTATTCGTCAACGTTCTTCAGTCTTGTTGACATTTTGTTGGTAGTACCAGGCTTCCGCCAATAACTTAAATTTTGGGCTTCGGAAACAAATCAGAGGACCTTCATTGGCAGTGACGGTAGTTAAAATATCATCATCATATTATTTGAGGAGTTTTGATTTTACCGTTTTTATGTGTGGACTGTAATCGCCATCTATTTTGTTCATCAGTTCATTTTATTTGTGTAAAAAAATCTTACTAAATTACCGTTCAAATAGGAAAATATTGTTCAGAGGGTACATTTAAAAAATTACATGTATTTTCTTATGCTCGATTAGTGCTAAATAAATCATTATTATTGATATTATTATTTTTTGTTTAAATTATTTAAAGAAGCTTCAACTACTAGGGTTATTAGCTAACAAACAGAAAACACCAAAAACTGCACCAAAAAACTTTACTCGGACACGTGTTTCAATAGCTAAGCTATCAAAGTTTTTTGATGTAGTTTTTGGTGTTTCCTGTTTGTTAAATAGTCGCTGCAGTTTAGTGTTCCATCATATAAACGTTATTTGGCATTTCTCTTGTACATGTTTAATTAGTGCCTGTATCCTCTGACTTATAGGATCCATGGTATAAAATCTAAATCTCTCAATCCTAACAGAACACTCATCTAGTCTGTGACTACGACACATCTCCCAGCATTTACACATACTAAACAGTAGAGGAGGGCTTGCCAGATGGCGTACTGTTCCGCCGTATATATATATATATATATATATATATATATATATATATATATATATAGAAGTGTGCTTGTCCAGCGTCCACGAATGAGATATATTATTTTCAAAGATGTCACAACCCACACCCTCTTCAGTTTTGGAACTATCTGTATAAACAAAAGTTGCCTTTCGATATTTGTAACAAAGTTCATTAAAAGCCTTGTGGTATGACGTTTCTGGCAGATGTTGAGGTTAAGTATTATAGGTATATCTCGCATTGTCAACGACGGTATTTCGTTCGGACCTTCATTAAATAATTTAGGGATATGTATATCTAGCAAACTCATACATTCCCAAAAACGAACACTACTAGGTCGGGTTATAGTCGGTGTCAGCGAATATTTGTTTCGAGCCTTAAAGAAACATTTATAGTTTGAATAATCGGGATGTGCCCGTATCCCTGAAATGTAACATGCAATTAAGGTGGCCCTTCTCTGATTTAACGACATTAATCCCGTTTTGCAATATAGGTTTTCCACCGGACTAATAGGAAAAGCTTTTATGCAATATCGCAGTCCCAGATGGTGTACAGTATCTAAACTCCGTAATAAGCTGCTACGCGCCGATGAGTATACTACGCATCCATAGTCTAATCGTGATAATACGATAGCTCTATAGATGCATATTAAGCACTTTGGTTCTGGTATGCATTTTGTATGAGCTAAAATTTTGATTACGTTCATCAATTGACCATATTTATCCTTTAACAAGGATATGTGCGAAGCCCAAGTTAGTTTGTCATTAAAATTTATACCCAAAAATTTTGCATGACGCAGACATCAAATGACACAGTTTTTTATCAACAGTATTGAATCATAGTGCGGAGTTCTAAGCCTACAGAAGTGCATGGAGCTAGTTTTTTTTTCAAAAATATAAAGGTTTTTTCCATTTTTAATTATCTTATTTATAGACTCCTGCAGTTTGCGTGTTATTTTTCCTACACTTTTACCCGAATACATAATCCCCAGGTCATCTACATTTAGACATTTATGAACACACATGTCTACATCTGCAGCCAAGTCGTTAACAACAATAGCAAACAAGGTACAGCTCAGAGTAAAACCTTGAGGTACTCCATTTTCTAGAATGCAAAAAGAAGACAGATGGTTTCCCACTCTTACTCAAAATCGGCGGTGCGTAAGAAACTATTTAATAAAATTCATCATGTTACCTCTGATTCCGTAGCTGTGAAGTTTTTGCAATATTCCGTATCTCTACTATGATCTCCTTTATATCGAAGAACATCGCGACCAAGTGTTTCCGATTTTTAAACGTATCCCGGATATAATTTTCCGTTAATACGAGATGGTCTAAGGTCGATCTGCTCTTACGAAAACCTGCCTGATAAAATGCTAATAAATTGTTTTTTTCAAGGAACCATTGCAATCGACTATTTATCATCTTTTCCAAAAGTTTTTCCATGCAGCAGGTAAGACTAATAGGACGATATCCCGCTGGAAGAATGTGCTTCTTGGAGTCCTTGAGTAACGGTATAACAATGGCTTTAAGTCGTTTAAAGCGGCATCGACTTCTTGAATGGTTAAAGGTAAGTTAAAATCATATAGTTCGTTAGGATAGGCATCTAGTTCAGTTTTTCTTTTCAGCTTAGTATCAAGCAATGTGGGTTGGTAATTCGTCTACAAGCTGACACTTTCAAATTGCGTAGCTAAAGCTTCTGCAATTTCTCCGACATCTTCCACCCGTTGATGATCGTTTATCTCCATACAGGTAAATATATTTCGTTCAGGCTTACCTACCACAGCCTTGAACCTTTCTCCATACATCCTCAAATTTGCATTTGACGTAATTGACGACGTGTATGCATTTCAGCTATCCCCTTTTATTGTAAAACGACTTTTCTTGATTCCGCTTGGGCTTTTTTAAGATAATTTAATTAGATTGGAAAGAGTGGACTTTCTTCGAAATCGGTTAAAAGTTTTTTTTGCAGTGTTAACATGCAGACACCACCTCAGGATGTACATCTCGTTTAACTGGACCCACCTGTAGCTTTTGGTATGCTTTATCGCAGTTTTTAGTAATTAACTGAGTTATATGTTCTAAACTTGTAGGACTCTGGGGCAATACAACTGTTCCTGAAAACTGTTCTAGTAGAAGCCTTTGTTGTTGCTTTAGAAAATTTATATTTATACAGACACTTAATGACAATATTATATTTGATATGTAATTTTTAGGCTTCTAATACGTATTTTTTTAAATTTTAATGATCGTACTTTTGTTGTTTTTATATATTTGAAGTGTCTAACCATTGTTATAATTATTGCTATGTTTTGGATTCATCATAAAACTCATTCTGTGTTCGGACCATTTGCTCCCATTTCTTTAGGCGAGTGTCTATAACTATTTAAGATAAGGTTCTCTCATTTTTAAATTGTATCAACTATTTTTTAATTGCGTAAATTAACTTATTAATTAATCTGGTCTTTTGTGAACCCCCTCTTTGTTGAAGTATAAAGGGCAAACAATTAAATTTTAAATTGGCGTTATCATCAATTATTGATAATTACAACACATAGATAACTTGATGCTTCGAACGTATAATCGTGAATGCCTTGATAAAGCCCTCATAATGAGGGGCGAAACGTCGGCAATCACAGCCCATTGAGTTGTTTGTTCTTTATACCACCACAAAGAAGGGGTCCTAAAAGACCAGATTATTTAATAATTTATTTTTTGTAAGAATACTCCCCTATAAATTCTAGTCATATTAATAAGTATAAAAAAAATGTTTTAAGATTACCTATGTATCCAATTATAATTGACTTTTAATAAATACAGATGCCTTGATAAAAGTCACACTTAGTGACCGAAATATCGGCGAAAAAAAGAACAGTAGTGTTTAATAGATCAAATCAATTCCAGAACAGCTCCTAAAGAAAGCCCAACCCGTTTTAGGATACTATAGTATTCTACATTCATAAAAAGCTGTCCAGCCAAAAGAAAGGGTTTCAGCCAAGAACGTCATTATGTAGGAAGAAAGATGGGGAAATGATTGGGAAAGATGAATAAGTAGTAAAGAGGATTAAAACTAGTTATTTTAAAAGTTTGTTGAGTGTACAAGGAATGTCAATTCAAAAGAGACAATAATGAAATTACCAATGTACGAAGAATTTGAAAAAAACGGTCAACAGTATACACAATAATAAAGCACCAGTGACGGCAGAATAACGATCGAGCTAATTAGATACGGTAGAGACTAATAAAACGCGAAGAAGACCGTAACTTATACATAGAAAAAGAAGTTAGGGGAGTATCAATGCGCTTTCAGAGGTTGTAAGGTACACAATAGACCAATGATTTACTCTGAATAAATTACAGGTGAGAGTTCAGAAATTAGAAATAATAAAGGTTATAAGATTAAACAAATAAATCATTGATTCAACAAACTTAAAGCGTCATCGTTTGTGTGTTTAGAAAAGTTTTCAAACAGTCCCAAACAAAACCAACGGCCTATGATCGGATTCGAATTCAAGTGTATTCCGCCTAAGGTACTTCAAGCAGTAAAATCATCAGTAATAAATTTGAACCATCAGCCGAATTAGCGCCTATGAATTGTCTTACTAAAGATTTTTGAAATCGTGTGTACAGAAAAGAGTAACCGTGCATTCGAAATCGTTTTACTCGCATATTTTTCAGAACTTGGCTAAAAACATGGAAAGAATTATTCATTATGGATATTATTATTCGATGGTAAAGGCATTATTAAACTGACTGAACAAAAATGTAACATCACAGTATTGTGAAGCTGCGTGATTTTCACATCGATTAAAGGAATTACCGATTTTAACCAAAGAACAGTTTGACAATTTATGTTTGATGCTCCTAATAAAAATATCTGGGAACAAAGGTTACTAATGTTTATTTTTATTGTGTATAAATCTCTTACATTTTTAGATTGGTTTTATTATTTTGATGTTTTGTGTAACTATATCAATTCCTACTGAATGGATGGAATAAACTACGTAATTTAGCATAAGAGGTCGATTGTATTTAAATCTACCCAACGCAAAGAGTACATAGATCATTTTCAAGAAGAACCTCAGCGACGTTCTGTGACAGACCAAAGAGAAGATCTTAGTACTTTAAAGCGCTACTGGAAATGTGGTAGTTCCAGTTCTGTCGCTGAGGTTATATGGAAGAATTCATACAAAATAAATAAAAATTATTTCTTCAATCAAATAATCTAATCCAATCCAACAGTTTACCTATTACATATAAGTGGACCTGCCAGAGGATCTGTCATTGAAGAGCAAATATTCACTTAGGTGAAGTGGGTGCAAGTGGTCTGTTTCAAAACCTAAGCTTAAATAATTGTACTTTGTACAATAAATGATTTAATAAATTATTTTGCTGAAATGTTTTAAATTTTTATTTTTAATATGATATGCACATGAAGTGCACGAAAAGTCATTGCTTGTTTCTATATAATCCTCTATAAAGTGCATTTTCACTTTAAATGCTGGATACTATAAGTTGCCACTTATGTGACGTTTGAAAAACAAAACTAATTAAATTAATAATGCAGACAGATTTTTGATGACAAACCAATTGATTTAGCTTTCCGAATTGTAAATTCAAAGATTCGACTACAAATTGTTTTGATTAAAAAAGTTTGTCGATAAGTTAGATTAGTTTTTTGTTATTCGTTACGGTAACTGAATATACCTTAAAATCGAAACTTTTGTTAATTGCGGGCAATAACATTGCGGTTTTGGATTAGTTAATTAAAAAATTCACGTAATCATTTTTTAACTTAAAAATAGCTACACTAAGTTAGTCTTTATTCCATATTTTTTTAGTGTTTTTTGTACTCTATTTGTAACAAATTGTAAATACAAAATCAACTAATTTTATTATATAATAATTGAAAAACGTAATGTATTCTGAAGGTAGTGAAGATTTGAAACTAATTTACAGAGTAATTTGTTTCGCTTTAAAGTATATAATGTCTATATAAAAGTTGATTAGTACCCTTCACAAGGTAACAAATTAGTTTCATGCATATATATTATGTTACAACTGAACAAATTCGTGTTATGTTCTTGTCACAATAATAAATCAATTGTACATTATATTGTATTAAATTAAACTTAAAAAACACTTTATACACAAGTAAAATTGAAATCAAAATTAATTTTAGAATGCACATTTTTATATTTATATTTTTTAAATTAAATTATTATCAAAAATTCGTTTTTTACTTTTCGGTGTCAATGTATTGATACTATTACTAGTTTTAAATAAGATTAGATCGATCATTATAATGTAATGGTTACTTTAATCATAAATATATACTTCAACTTGTGCAATTACCAATCTTAAATATTTAAAATTTTGCATTCATAAATTTATCAGTCGAATACATAATTTATTTTAGATACGTTATTTTATTTTGAATTCTTCTAAGACCATTTGTCCAACACTAGCCTCAGTATCGTGATATGAAGTGATACTAACTTTGACGAAAATGGTCAGGAAAGATGAAATGTTAAATGGGATTGGTTGGAAATATAAGACTTTTTCAGATGAAAAGTTGCAATACCTTCAAAAAGATGGCACCAAGTGTTTGGTGCTGGAATCTCCTTACTGAACCTTGGTATAACTCTGATAGAATTGTTGTAGCTGTTTCGTGGTTTTCTACGGTAAAAACTTCTACTTTGTAAGAAGGGGTTATATCACAATGGTATTGTGAAAACTGCAACAAAACAGTTTCACATCAAACAACTAAAAGAAATGTACCCATAAAATTGTAGTGAAATGGTTTGTATCAAAGCTTTGGTTAAAGATTTGACTTGATTAGTAATGCTAGGCACGATAAAAAACTACATACTTTCGTAAGTACCTGCGACACTATCTTGTAAGGTTCCAAAAAATAAAAGTATGGTAAAAGTAAAACTGGAAACATAGAGTGTACCCTTTTCTGTTTGGGATAATAGACACGATCGCGTTTCTGGTATTTAAATAGTTTGTTAAAAATGAGCTCACCGCTAGCCATGTCGACGTATCAGGTGGTCTTAAAAGATTGGGAAGAAGATGATAATTAACATTTTTTCGGATTCTCAAAACAAGAGGCAAGAACTCGCAAAGCTCACAAAGTGTAAGCCAAAGCATGTGAGCAGAAAGTGGTACTACATTCACCCCAATGGGAAAGCAAAATAATCCTTGACGTTAACTTAATCAAGAACTCCTACAGGGTGTTCTAAACTTAAACGCCAACATGCCTAACTAAAATCCTTATAAGTTGCTTATTTTAAATATAACACTCTGTATTTTAAAGTGTTTTCTGATTTATTTTTTATCCAAATTTCTTTAGTATTGACATTCTCATACCTAAATATAACTTTTAGGAATATTTAGTATTTGTGAAGTTATTGTTTACTGCAATAAATTAAATTAAGTAGACGAAGTTGTTTATTTACATACCTATCGTTTTTTGATAATGTTTTTTTACAATATTTATATAAAAAAACAAGTCATGACAACTAAACATTCTACTTAATTTAATTTATTGTAGTAAAACTATAAATACAAAATACTAAATATTTCTAAAACGGTTAGATTTCGGAATAGGGAAGTAGACACCAAACATATGTTCATAAAATTATGCTTCAGAAATCAGAAATCAAATGCTAGATGTTTTATTTAAAATAAGCAAATTATAAATGATTTTAGTTAGACATCTTAATTTCTGAGTTTACAACACCCTGTAAATTAACGTCAAGGATTGATTTTCAAGATCTGCTTTTTTACTGCTTACAGTTTCAGCTCAGTACTTTAATAATAACGAAAATATCGTTTTTCCACAACATACTTAGAAAACGGACGTTTCTTCTCTACAAAGTGAGGAAAATCCGTTTTTCCTCATTAGCGAGGAAAATAATGCCGTGTTCCAAAAATGCCTCTTTAAAAAATGTAAGAATGTGTTATTAGAACTATATGCGCCTAGTAGTTAGTTAAACAATTTAATTTAGTATTCAATAAGGTTTGTTTAATTTAATATCTTATATTTCGACAGATTGAGACCACGCCGATACTACAGAATACTGTAGCGAGACTATTGGTTAAGTTTACAATATTACTTCTTTCATTAGGTTGTTTTTTGGGGAATGTCGTGGAAAAAAATATTGTCTAACACATGAGAAAAGCCTTTTCCAATCTCACTCTAACTCGAGCTCGAGTGGGAAAAGAATCGCTTTCCTCACTTGTTGGACAAATAACTATATTTCTTGAGAACTCGGAATTTAGATAAAATATTTAAAATATGAAAATATTTCAATAATGGTTAATTTAGTATAGCACATAGTACACAAATTCTATCTAAAATTTACAGCAAAATTTTAAAATGATATAGAAAATATTAGTTTACATTTAAAATAAGTAACATGGACTCCACTGCGGTATAAAGCGGAAGCCGAAATTCATGGTATTATTATATTTGAACACTAATAAAATTTTTTTTTCCAAAATTTCTACTCACAACTCTTTGTGTAACACCTGTATGTGTAACGGTAATATTTACGTTGCATATAGGTATGTGTATGGCTAATGCATTACTCGTGCGTAATCGCCGCTTCTTGTCTGAGCAGTTAAGCATGTTGATCTCACGTTTGGTTTCACTGTGGTGAGTTGGACATTATTCTTAGACCAGCGTTCTTGACAATCATCAAAAATTTTGTTTTTGATCATGTGTTTCAGATCATTTCGTTTTACTTACTGCGTAGCGAGCAGCTTTATCGGTTTCTTCATTGCCATTCACACCGATGTGTTCTGTAGTCTCAATGAACGTAACTTAATAAGTGTCTTGTAAATACTGTTTAAATAGAGCTTTTATTATTAGACTTATTAGTTGGATCGTAAAAAGGCCTGTGACACATGTACCTGCATCAGTACTTATCAAGTAGTATATAAATGTGTGGTTGTTTAACGTCTACGAATGTGTGGTAGTATTTACAAAGAAGGCTCAACCCACACCTTCATTGATTTTGGAGACGTATGTGTATATGAAAGTTGCACCACGATAATTGTTACAAAGTTCATTAAATGCCTTGAAGTACAACGTTTGTGTCAGATGTTGTAAGTTCAATTTTATTTCTATAACAACTACAGCGGTATTTCTTTTGGGTCTTCGTTAATTAATTTGGTAATATGAATATCAAGCGATTTCCAAAAACATACACCACTATGTCAAGTTATAGTTTTTCGAACCTTAAAAAAGAGATCTGTAATTTGGATGATCAGTTTGTAGTTGAATTCCACTCATATTAGCAGCAGTTAACGTGATCCTGACTGGTATAAAAGGCTCCCATACAGTAATGCAGTCCCAGACGGTATACAGTGTCCAAAATCCGTAATATGCTAATAATAGCTCTATAGATAAGTATCATCCTATTTGGTTCCGTTTCTCATTTTGTATGAACTAAAATATTTATTACGTTCATCGCTTGGCAACATTTAAAACCCACATTTTTTTTTATTTCTAATTAATATACATCTACAGTCAGATCGTTTACAACGACAGCAATCATAGTACAGGTAAGACATACCCTTGGGTTGTGCTATCTTTCAAGACAAAAGAGAAAGACGAGACAAGGAAGACAATTGGCGGGTGCATTAGAAACAATCTAACCAATTTTGGCATGTTACTTCAAATTTTTCTACGTTATATCATATGCCCCCTTTATATCGGAAAACACCGAGACCAAATGGTTCAGATTTTAAACGCATTCTGAATAAAGTTTTTTTTAGTATTCTGATTAAAATTTAAACCTTTTTATAGGAGGGATGTAGTAATATCAGAAATACATAATCTCCCCCGGAATGTAGAACGTCCCATAGATACAAGCACTAGATTCTCTATATATGTTAGTGTTTCCTTCACCGATAGATGGCGTTATGCGTTGGTTTTCCGGTTTTGTCATTGATTGATGTCGTGATGCACATCGATTCAGAATTGATTATATTTCATCAAACATGGCTGCACGAGGTAATACCGGAAATAATGTTACCACACGACGGAACAACGCAATAATTTAAAATAGATTCTTTTTAAGTTTTTAATATTTTATTTGTATAAATATTACTAAGATATACTATTCAATTTGTTTGAATTAATCTTTAATTTTCAATTGAGTGTTAGGTGTGAAAATAGCAGGAAACTAAAATATTATAATAATGTAACACGTATCGTCACCTATCGGCAACTTCGGGAAGTTCATAAGCAAATATAGAATTATCTGGGCCTTGTACATTCCGGGGGAGATGATGTATTTCTGATATTATTACATATACATACTAAAGTGGATAAGGCTTGGCATGTTTACATTTTAATGGTTTTCCTAAACCTTAAAGCAAATGTTTTGCCAAATCGTATCAATCCACAATTGCACACGGTACAGGTTTATACTGATGTTCTGGGGCATCTTATATAAAACTTACATTACAATACAATAATGACAACGTACTATACGAATAAATAAATAATTCTTAGATAACGTAAGTAAGTCCTAAAAAGGACAAGTTTTTTTTAAATTAAATAATTCTTTTTACATTGTAAGTCAATTTTTTAGATTCAGCGCTGGCCATTTTAAAGGTGAGTAAATTGATGACATTGGGCTCTCTTCTAAAGCTGTTAAACCCACTTTTTTTGCAGAGTTACTTGTTTAACTTATGGGCACCATCAGAGTAGTGATGTTTTAACCCGAGGACACTCGCGCCTAAAAAGTTTCTGTTAGTGCCCAAATCCGGTCGTTTTGACCAATCTCAAAAATCTCAATCGTTTGTACACCAATTAATGTTTTATGATTGAACCCATCTTATGAGAAAATAGCTTTATTAAACCAAAATTTTATAATGAATTAAAAATTAAGAAAAAATCACAAGTGATAAAATTATAGTAAAATGTGCTTTCTGTCTTCTCAGTACAATAATACAAGTTTCTTGCTTGATAGGGCAAAATATCGCCCGTTTTATACAAAAGAGGGTTGTTAATTTTTTTGTCATCCTTTATCCACAAGGAGTATATACATTATAATGAAATTAAATAAAAGAAACAAATTTTTCAACTCTTCTATAATAACCTCGTCAGGAAAAAAAAGCTTCCACAAATTAATTATAGTTGCAGCAGATTTATCAACGTATAATATTGATTGTTTGTGCCTTCAAATGGCGTTTTATTGATAATTGTTTGCACCACAGCTTGGTTTTTTTTTCCTACATAATTATTAAGAAATTTTAACAAAGACAAGGCATCATAAGAACAGTAATGATCATGTTCTTCGTCCTAGTCTGACTGTTCAAAACTAATGTCATGCCTACTTTTCTTGCAGCAGATTTAGCAACGTATAATATTGGTTGTTTGTGCCATTAAATGACGTTTTATTAGTGAATGTTTGCACCACAGCTTGGTATTTTTGCTTACATACTTATTAAGGAATTTCAACAAAGACAAAGCATCATAAAAACAATAATCATTATCTTCTTCGTCCTAGTCTGGCTGTTGAAAACTAGTGTCATGCCTACTTTTCTCAGCAATTTTTTTTATTTGAGTTTAATTACCTCCAACTTCTTTTTCACCGGCACATCCCTCCTCTCATGGTTTTTGCTATCGTGCTTGTTCTTGTGTATATTTGTGATTTGGTTAAAACGACCGGTCGCAAATATTTTACTTAAAACAACAAACACTGAATGCTATACATTGATTGACCAGCACACTTGTTATGGGAAGCCTTGCAACCGTAGAATGCATTTGCGACTTGAACATAGAAATAAGATGAAAAGTTCTGATTGTGGTACAAGCGTTCTCAGATTAAGAGAGCCCTTCTGATGTTTTTGGTGTGCTTTATTTTGCAGTTTTTATAATTGTTTGAGTATATCAATTATTTTTGCAGGTTCTAGAGCAAAATAATTTTCTTGAAATTTATTCCAATCTGCTTTCTTAGTTTTTCATCTTGTACTTACATATCTTCAACCCACCATTTGCAAGATAGTACCAGTAAAGGTCAATGGCTAAGAAGTTGTTAGAACTTTTATGAAAGTTACTGAGTAACATGACATCATTTTATTCTAGCCAGCCTTCCAAGACCGTAATGACCTTTGCTGTCTGTTTTTAATAAACTCCACAGTTCGTTAAGAGCATTAAAATTGCCAAGTAAAATAAAAAGAGTCGGGAGTTGCACAACTATTTGTTGTCAATAGCGCTACTTGTAGTGTAGTATTTACACTATACGAGGTCTGTCAATTTAATTCCCGGAAAAGTGGCAACACTGCGGCTCTCGCTATGCTACGGCGTTCGCGTTGGTGTCATTCGAAAGAGGATTCATTTCTGCGTCAGTCTGTGCAAGTTTTGTCTCGATCAGTTGTTCAGTTCGTGTTTTACAGTACTTTGATCATCGGCGTGTTTGGACCCTTGTCGCGAAAATGTGTGATAAAAAAACGGAGCAAAGAGTAGTGGTCAAACGTGGTGTAAGTTCCGCGGAAATTATGAAACAGTTAACCGACGTGTACAAGGATGATTGCCTGAAAAAACAGCTGTCTACGAGTGGGCTAAGCGGTTCAGGGAAGGCAGGAAGTCGGTGGAGGACGATCTACGTGAGGGAGCTCCCTCGACCTCTCGAACGGCACAAAACGTCGATCGCCTGCGCGTGCGTGTGCTCGAGACCGTCGGGTAAGCCTAGAATGTTGGAAGACGAGTTGGGTATCAACAAGGAAACCATTCGACAGATGCTACACGAAGATTTAGGGATGCGCAAGTTGTGCGCGAAAATGGTTCCCAAAGTGCTCACAGTTGAGCAGAAAGAGCTTCGTTTCTCCATCTGTGAAGACATGATTTCTCGAATTGAGGAGGAAGGAGAGGACTGGATGTCAAATGTTATTACCGGAGACGAGTCTTGGGTGTTTGAGTATGACCCTGAGACCAAACGACAGAGCATGTAGTGGGTGGAAAAGGGGGAAGCGCCCCACAAAGCCAGAATGTCGAAATCAAAAGTGAAATCTTTGCTCATCGCATTCTTCGATATTAATGGAGTTGTACACCACGAATACGTTCCAGCAGGTCAGACAGTCAATGCGAAGTTCTACATTGAAGTTTTGAATCGTCTGAAGGCCCGTGTGTTTCGTGCACGGCCGGAATTGGCCGGACGTGGTTGGGTGCTGCATCACGACAACGCTCCAGCCCACTCCTCATTCGCAGTTCGCGATTTTTGACTAAAAACGGCATTCCAACGCTTCCGCACCCCCTACAGCCCGGACCTGGCCCCTGCGACTTTCATCTCTTTCCACAATTGAAGTCCTACCTCAAGGGCAACCGATACGACGGCGTAGAGGAGGTGCAAAGTGTCACGACACGGGTGCTGAGGGACCTATCTTCAGGGGCTTCAGGGGGTGCTTCCAATGGTGGATCAACGGTGGCGCCGGTGCATCGAGCTAGAGGAGACTACTGCGAAGGATTATAACTTAATTTTAAGAATTTATGTATATTCCGGACTGTCCGGGCACTTTTCCGGGAATATAATTGACAGACCTCGTATGTTTCTTATAAAATCTAATGCTATTTTTTAGAAGGATATAATCTTGCTTAACTATTTTATAACCTGTAATAGAGTACGGCTTACCAGTGCTCGAATCCGTTTTTTGTAAACATAGACGCAGTGGCTGTTGTTTTTGCAAAAGCATTTTTATGTAACAATTTATATGTTAACATATCCTCTACAATTTCATTATAATGATGCAAATTTTGACTATGTGCCACTCTTTTGTGACCGAGACTTCCGAGATACCGGGGAGTTCGTTTTCCGTCGATTAATTTGTACTGTCTATATAAGTCCTCTTTCTTTTTTTTGTAACCTATATCTAACAATGACTTGAGGTCAAGTTTACTGGCGATCCAGTAATGGGCGGTTGTAGAATAGGTGCTTTTTGACTGTTTGTGAGCTTTTGTTCACAAAGACATCTTTAAACATAGTAACCAGAGTAAGGACTAATTCTTTAACTAGTTGCGTGATGTCGACTTGTCTTCTTTTCAACATTTTTAGTGTAAAAGTCTGTCCAGAAACAAAGCAAAGTAATAAATCAACATGTTTAACAGATTCCAATGGCGTACCGATGTATTGATACTTTTTCGAAAAGGGGGTTAAAAATGTAGAAGATGTGTAACCTCTTATTATTAATTAATTATTTTGACACATTTCATCTTATTAAATGTCTAAATTCACCTCCACCTACTTTCATGGAATGGTATAAACTACTGACTGTAAACATTTCGGTTTATTATAGTCACCAGTTTTTAGTATTCTAAAAAACTTAAATTTTTTTTAAGTTTACCACCCTGTAATTTTTTAACAAAGCTTTCCTGATAAAACTTTATATGAAAAACCCAATTTAAAATTTTATTAAATAATACGTGGGTTTATTATTGGCCACCACTAGTGAATCACCTTGTTTATCAGAAATTGGTAATATCATTATCGATCACATTTTTAGGAATTTTAACTAATTCATTACTAATAATTAAACTAGAAAATATGTACTGTATTTGAAATGACACTTTCATAGATTTTAATGTGATCTTAATGATAGCGTAACTAATGATTATTGTCATATCATATCATATCGGTATATCATAAGGTGTACTTACGCTGCAGTATTGAGTTTCATTGGAATGGCATCGAGTCCTGAATTTTTTTCAAGGAAACGCGTGAAGAGGTTTGCGCTTTCTGCCAACGAAAAAACTATTGTGCTCAATGTGTACAATTATTTGAATGCCATAATCCGTTGAAAACAGTTCAAGAGACAGTTGATATGTGTTCACATATGAATGTCATTGGAAAAACAACAATATTCAGACTTTTGCGTGAAGACAAAGTTTCTGTGCGTGAAGACAAAGTTTCTGTGCGTGAGCCTAGTTTATCCCATGGTAGAAAAAAAACTGAAATACCCGAATATGTGAAAAGTACAATTAGAAGAATAATGCATTCATTTTATTTTAAAAAAGAAATACCCACATTAAATAAAATTGTGTCAGTTGTAAAAGAGGAAGAGGATATACAAAATTTAAGTAGAACAATGTTGTGGCAAGTTTTGCACGAATTGAATTTTTTATGGGAAAAACTGAATAGGAAGTCAGCTCTCATTGATAAGGAAGAAACTGTATGTTGGAGAAGAAATTACCTACGAAATATCTCTAAATTACGTTCTGAAGGCAAGAAAATTTATTATTTAGACGAAACGTGGGTAAATGAAGGTTATACTGTAGGAAAAATGTGGCAAGACAAAAATGTAAGCAGTAGACGATAGGCTTTTTTAGAAGGATTAACTACAGGTTTAAGACTAAGACCTAAGAGTATACCTTCTTCTCTTGTTTTAATAAATTGTAATTCTCTGGAAATTGTAGTGGTAAAATGTTCTGTTCAAAAGACTAAAGTTTTAATTTGCTCTTGCTATTTACCCTCAAGGTCACCTTTAGACATGTATGATTGGTTTTGTGGTGAGACAGATAGACTAGTGCTAACAAACCCAGATAATCAGTTTATTGTATTAGGAGATTTTAATCTCTCGGAAATCGCTTGGAATCTCTGTGGCACTACTGATCATGTGGATGAGTTGGACAATAAATCTTTTCATTTGTCAATGCTTTGGACAGCTTAGGACTTTGTCAGGTTAATATTGTTAAGAACACTAGAGGAACCATGTTGGACTTTTGCTTTACATCGCTCATGGAAGTAAATTGTGGTCCATCCGATGACCCACTAGTAACACCTATAGATATTGTTGGTGGACATCCACCATTATTGATTAATTGCTCTCTTTCTATAGATGTAAATAAAGGCTGTAAATTGGGAAAAGTATATAATTATAATTTCAAACGTTCAGATTTCAGGTCCATGCGTTTGTTTTTGAGTCCATTCAGTGGGATATAATCTCAAATCCCAAAGATCTTGATCTTGCCGTGGAGGCTTTCTATAATATCTTAGACCAAGCCTTCCAGAGGTTTGTTCCTAAGGTAAAGGTAGAGCCATCTAATTTCCCCAAGTGGTATTTACGCAATCTTAAAAGTCACATTATTACTAAGAAAATAACCCATAAGAAATTTAAAGAAATTAAAATTGTTATCGACTATAACACTTTTGCCGATTTACGATCTAGTTGCAGTAAATTAAGTAAACTTAAGTATTCTGAATTTCTAAAAAGACTGAAATACATTTACGAAGTAATCCTAGCCGTTTTTGGGAATATGTCAAATTATTAAGAGGTAGTAATGATCTTCTGGTACATAAACTAAAATTGTATGGGGTTGGTGACCCGCTTTTGAACTGGCTTGCTGATTATCTTCGCGATCGTTGATTGGCTGTGAAGATATCTCCTTCTCACCTCTCAGAACTCTTCCTGGCCTCTTCAGGAGTCCCACAAGAATCACATTTGGGACCTTTATTATTTAATATTTTTATAAATGACATAAGATTTGTTTTATTGAACAGTTTACTACTATTATTTGCAGATGATTTAAAAATTTTTAAAGTTATTCGTTGTGTCTCTAATATGGTGTTATTGCAGCAAGATCTTATTACTCTAGAAAAATGGTGCAAAACCAACAAAATAAAACTTAATCTTAGCAAATGTTTTATAATTTCGTTTTCAAGAAAGCAATCAGAGTTTGATATCAACTATAGTTTATTTGGTCAGCCTTTAAAAATAGTTGATAGGTCAATGATCTCGGTGTAACTTTCACGAACGATATGTCTTTTAGAACCCATATTTGTAATATAGTTGCAAAGTCAAACCGAATGCTAGGCTTTATTATAAGAAATACTAGTCAATTTAGAGATATAAATACTGTTAAATCATTGTACTGTTCGTTAGTCTGTCCCATTTTAGAGTATTGTTCTGTTATATGGTACCTTACTCTTTCACGTTAGTTGATTTCATTGACCGTGTTTAAAAGAAATTGTTACGATATTTAGAGTATAAGCTAGGTCATAGACATATTAATGGTAATTATAGTTTTGTTCTGAATAAGGTAAATCTAAGCTCTTTAACTGATAGACGTAGTTTCTGCGATATAGTTTTTATGTTTAAAATTGTTAATTGTATTGTTGATTGTCCTGAATTGTTACAGCAAATAAGTTTCAATGTTCCTTCACGTACCACTCGTCGGTGTAAATTATTTAGTATAGAATGTAAGAAAAGAGATTTCAGTTACCACTCTGCCATTCCAAGAATCATGAGACAATTCAACGAATTAAATATTAGTAATAATGTCGATATTTTTAATTGTAATTTAAAAGAATTAAAAGACTTAGCTTTGCCAATTAGTAACACCATAAATTTTTTAACCGTATAGTCGTTTCAAACTGTTTTCACTCGGTACCTAGTTTATACTAATGAATTTTGAAATTATACTCAAATGTTTGTAATTATATTAGGCAATTATGTGCCCGTGTATAAAATATAAATAAATAAATAAAAAGACCTCCTTCTGAAAAGGGTGACGCTTAATTATTATGCATATAGGAAGTGACAAAGGCTTTGTAGAGGGAGGTTTACTGCTATTTGAATCGAAAATACCGGTGATTACCACGAGGATATGAATAGGGATGTTTTTGATGAATATTTTGAACAAATGTTAGATTTAATACCAAAGGGTTCCGTAAATGTTATAATGGAATGGCTTTCCTCAAAAAAATATTACTTCCGAAAATGATATGGTAAAAATGAAACTACTAAGTCTAGTACAAGGCGTTAGGACAAAGTTTTAAAGATATGCAGTTGACGAAATGGCAGCAAAACGTTATATTTTTCTTCTACGCTCACCGCCATACTATTGTGAATTAAACCCTATAGAATTAATATGGGCGCAGGTGAAGGTGCAGTAGCGAGAAATAATACCACGTTTAAATTAAGTGACGTTCGACAACTTTTAATGACTTCTTTAAGTGATGTGACTGCGGAAAAATGGAAAAAGTGTATAGAACACGTAATGAAAGAGGAACAAAAAATGTGGGAACTTGACAATTTGATAGAAGTTACTATAGAGCCTATTGTAATTTCAATACGGTCAAATAATACTTCTTCCGAAGAAACAGATAAATTTTCAGAATAACTGTATTTTAAAATCATATTTTTATTATTTTTCCTATAACTTTAGTTTGTTCCTGCTGTATTTTATTATACCTTAAATTTTCAAACTCTATAAAATGGTTACGATGTGTTTTATAATTACAATGATATGTTTAAAATTACTTTCAATAAAACACAATAAAACGCAATCGTAATTTTTTTTTGTCAGCAAAACCCATGTACACGCCTATGATCTTTAGTTTAGACCTCAAGAACAGGTACGTCCCATTGTTAACGGATTAGGAGCTATTCATAAATAACTTACGTTGTAACACTATAGTATGGAAGCGGTATATCCTAAAACTAGTTTTAAAATCTTTTATGTATTTCATACAAAATCGTGTATCGCTTATATATAAAATAAATGAACTATTTTAATTTACGAGTATTATTTCGCTTCGTTTCTGGACAGACTTTAGGACATGCTTTACAAAGGGGTTGGAGGTACTACTTTCTTTCTAGTTTCATGCATAGAACATATAATAATTCAAGGTAAGATTATTTTTCTTTTTCTTTAATTTCCCGAACAGTAGGTTCTTGTCTATATACAAGATATTTTCGCGATATCGCTTAATTACTGCATCGTTGCAATCTGTGGCCAAACTTTCGTCACTTGAAACATGACAATGGCACAGGTATGTACTGACATACAGGTACTAAAATGTAGCCCACTTTAATTTTTGTTTTTTTTTGTAAGTAAATGGTTGGGTGTATCAAGAAGTATACTTTCTACTTTTTTCTTAATAGTGCGGACTTTATTGACCCAATAACATTTAATTTAGAAAAATTTCTTCTGTGCTGCTAGATTACACATTTATTATAATTTAGTGTATTGTGAGGGATAACCTCTATCTTAGATTTGATAAGCGTTCGGTACTTTTTGAATCTCTGATTAAACTAAATAGTCTCTGGATAAGAAACAGACTGTTTCAACTAAAGACTTTTTTAACGATAAAACCGCGGTGTTACTACCTTTTTCCGATTCAGGTGTCGATAGTTCTAAAACTATTGATTGTAAAGCTATTGCATTTTGACAAATTAGTTTAGGCTTTCGCGACCTGTTGGTGAACTAGTGTTTTCTGGATTCAGGTCTAAAGGTCGTCGTTGCTCAGAACTTTTTCCTAACGTTTCCCTAACACAATTGGATCATCCTAAAGTGCCGTTTAAGTATTTTTAAAAATAAAAAAAATTCAGATTTGATTGATCCTCAGGATTCTTCCTTTCACTTGAAGTTTTCTGAATGTTTGTGGATCTCGATGACTTCTCTAACTAATTTGTTAAAATAACCGTTAACAATTTTAGCTTTCGAAGAGTATCTTCTGATTAGGGAGAAATTCTAATTCGACATTTATTGCATTTTATTGTGCATTGCCGTGACCATTTTCAAAGTATGTATGCTCAGGTGTTTTCTATTAGTTTCAATTTCTTTGCTAATTCATATTTTATTCAATTTACCATTAGACTTTTATATCTTATTTTAACTTTGTTCTCCTCTTCTACTCTTGATTTTTTCCCGCCTAAATATTTTTTTTTCGTTTATGTTAAATCGGTCTTAAAAAGTTTGTTTTCTTCTTCTTCATATATGCGATGCATTACCTACTTTTACAAACTTTACACATATGTATGTTTCTAGTAACTGCTCTAATTGATATTTTAGTCCTTCTTTCCATTCGACATTTTTGATAAATATATTATCTTTTATCTACCAGGCTTTTTCAATTTCTAAATCCGTTCTTGTAAACAAATTTAACATGAGATAGAAAAATCTTGCCTGTGAGTTGTATTAAATTTTCTAAAATACATTTTTTTAATAAAGTAATACATTTTAAAATTAACGAAGCCACAAAGTAACCGTTAAGATTACATTATTTTTTTAATGTGGGTATATAAATAATAGTATCTTAAGTAGGTTGGTTAATATAAATAAGAATTTTTACAATAACAATAAATTATTTAGTATTGAATGTTTTACTTAAATAAGTTATTTGTTATCAACGTCAAACACTAACAATACGCTATGTAGAATATAGTTCAAGCATTTTGTACATGCATACTGAGAATATTTAATAGTTTCTCATGTATACATCGCACATGTATTTGTTAACTTTAGACAAGAAAATTAAGACAAAATAAAGCTGCAGTATTTCAGTTAAAGCTCAATGCAAAGACATATAAATTACTAGCTTTGTTTGTTTGTAAGGGCGTGTATAAAAGCGACACGTTGAATATTCCAAATAAATTATCGAATAGAGAAAACTGGGGAGAGATGTATTTGTGAATATGCATTCAGCTAAATTTGATTTAAGTTCAAAACATTGAAATTATTTATTCAAAACGTAACAATTTTCAAAATATATAGTGTTTTTTATAAAATTATTTTTTTTGCAACACATGTGTTACTTTATTTTAGTTTAGGAAAACTTATGAATACAGAAGTATGGAAAAACTTAAACACACCTGGAGCATTTCTTAATCTACAAAATATTGCTTTTTTAGCATTTACTTTTTATATTTCTTATAGTAACTATAGCGTGTTTTTATACATGCATATACGCCAATATAGTACGACATTCAAAAGTTATTGCAAATTAATCAGCTTAGAAAATAATGGTGACACAACATATTGTAACGCGACAGTTCGTAACCACACCAATGGTAACGTACAAATCGTATCATCGACAGTTTGTAACGGCGAAAGTTATTAACACCGACAGTTTCGTTGCTATCTCTATTCGTAACGGCACAATTCGTAAGGCCAAGACTTTAATCCTTTGTTTATTCTACTTTAACTAAATTTGAATTTTAAAGTAAAACAAGGAAACATAACAATGTCGTCAAAATGGTTAATTGCATTACATACCACAGAATTTATGCGCTTTAAGAATGGCGGGGAATTGACGTGAAACACTAGTAAATGTCGCTAGGTGAAAAACTACATCAAATATTATTAACATCCTCACTCGTCGTTTAAACTTAAAATTCAGTATTAACATTACACGTCAACAGTTTAGTATACTTATGCAATTACACTGTTCGAATAATAATAAATGAAACTTAAAAGAAGTATGTCAATAACGTTTATTAGAATAAAAATGTTTCGTATTTGTAAAGTATAAATATTTATTTATTTCAAAAACACAATTGAAAAATGTGCGCTATAGTTTTTTAAAATTTCAGGCACTGTTCAATATTATAATCTTAGATGACTCTTACTACACGTTCCTTTATTTATTTATTCTTTAAACGTTGAGGCATCCTTTAACTACTTTTATATTGCAAATAATATCTGCCAATCTGCGAAAATTCCATCGAAAAATTTCCACATTAACTCTAAATGCAATTCCTGCTATATGTACATCCGTGGATTTAAATAAAGCCCATACCCTCATAAACAACTATAACTTTTAGACATTCCTATGTCATAAATACTTAGTGGTGCAATTTTTAAGCGAGTACTTAATCCTCTAATGGGTTTACCATGGTTGGGTTTATGTTGCACGTATTTCAAAAATACAACGAGTATAGGTATTTCCGGGAAAGGTTAATGTTGTAATTTCCAAAAGTACTTCATTTAAAATTTTTGTTTATTTATATTACATTACATTAATTCAATCCACTTCTTTTATTGGAGTTTGATCTTAAAATACAATAATTTTATTTTTGAAAAAACTGATTCGACAAGCCAATTAATGATGAATTAAATTAATAAACAACTACGTCGTTAAAAATGGTTTTTTGTAAGTTTTACCGATACTCATTAAATGGATTACATCAAAAACTTATTTCTCTTTTGTTGTTTGTATTCGTATTGTTTTACTTTTCTAGTAATAATTTTACGGATATTTTTAAGTACTTATTTTTATAGTAAATATTATAAATAAAATTAAAAAGTACCTACATTATATTTAAATAGTATTAAGAGAGGGGAGCCTGTAAGCCCTAGAGGGCGCGTCCCCAAGTGGCGGATCAGGGAAAGCCTCCCAGATATGGGCGGTAGGAGGGAAATCAAATACTTCCCAGGGACCAACAGGCGAAACAGCGTCTGACCTACAATAGGCGGCTAGAAACAGCGTTTGATCCAGAGTGGACAGCTGAATATAGGCCCTCCTAACTGGAGGTTGTAACGTTAGGCCTAAGCAACCTAACTTATATAAAAACCAAAGGTGTTTTTGAAAGTAAATGGCAGGATGAAAAATTCAAAAACTAATCCCCGGGTGGTAATCCACCCTCCTCGGGAGGGAGCCTTATCGGATACGGGGGGGGGGGCAGTTCTGCTAGGAATTATCAAAAACCAGTTGATAAAATTAACCAGAAAAACAACAGCGTACAAAAGCATAGGAAACTAAATGTAGCCACATGGAACATACAAGGTTAGAAAAATAAAAATATTGAAGTAACTCAGGAATTCAAAAAGATGAACCTAGATATAGTAATAATTAGCAAAACAAAAAAGAAAGAAAATGGAATTAAAACCATTGACAAGATACTAGATATTTGGAGTGGTGTCAACAAAGAAACTTGAGGATGAGCATGTGTAGGAATTCTAATTAAAAATAAATATAAACGAAATATAAAGTCGTTGGAGCCAATAAGTAAACAAATTATAAAGTTGAACTTAACAATCTACTGAAGGAAGATATCTATACTTGATGTATATGGACCAACAGACGACAGCCCCATAAAAGGAAAGGTTCCTAAATATACTACAAAACGAAATGGAAAAGGTGAATGCCAACTATAAATTAATCCTCACTGGAGATATGAATGGAAGAACAAGATGTAAAGAAAATGACGACGCAGTGGAAAGATACGACAAAGAAACGAATGCGGGAAGTGACCACAGATTGCTACTATCGAAAATGGAATTCCCATGGAAAAACAAAGAATCAAATCAAACGGAAGACGGAATCAAGATTAGAACTAAAGAAAAACAATTAAAAATCTACCTATTACAAGATGAATCTATAAAAGATTTATATAAAACACGGCTTGATCAAAAACTAATAGAATTCAATTATGAAGAGATCATAAACAAAATATACGAACACATTAAAGAAAGTATAAAACAAGCAGGGATGGAAGCACTCGGTAAGATAGAAAAAAGATGGACAATATAAAGAGAACTTTTCTGACAACACTTTTAAAAAAAAGTATCTATATCATAAGAGGCTTAATACACACGACGAAGAAGATTTCAAGAAATATCAAAGTAAAAATAAAGAGGTAAAAAGACTTACACGCAACGAAAAATATAAAAAGTGTGAACAAACATGCGCAAATATAGATCAGTACCTTGGTGGAACAAGAAGCTCAGAGGCTTGGCGAGTACTAAAATCACTGAGAAGAAACAGAAAAGAAAAACATATATATCATATATAGAGGATAAAGAATGGACAAAATATTATAAGGACTTATTAATAGAACAAAGACCAAAGTTTACAAACAATATACAGGACGACACAAAGAAGGTGGAAGAAGGAACACTAGAAGTAACACTGAAAGAAACTCGTAAAGCAATAATGTCCATGAAAAATGATAAAGCCGCTGGTCCTGGAGATATCGTGCCAGAATATCAAATATGGCTCAGATAAACTGTGGAGAATGCTCCGATAACTATTTGAAAAAGCAATCAATAGAAAAGATACGGCAAATCAATGGAAGGAGGCATATGTGACATCTATCTTCAAAAAAGGAAAAAGGTAAAAGTGCAAAAACTACAGAGGCATCAGTGTAATTGCGACAGTAGGACGTATTTACGGTAGAATACTAAGAGATAAATTAGAAGAAAATATAATGGGGGAAATAGAAGAGGAACAAGCTAGATTCACAGCAGGCAAATCCTGTGTAGACAATATTTACACAATACAACAACTGATAGAAAAAAAGAAAGTAAAAGCAAAAGATATCTACCTGGTGTTCGTCGATCTTAGGAAATCCTACAATACAGTACCTAGAAACGTACTATGGGAAGCTATGTCAAGGATGAAAATACCCCTAATGCTAACAACAGCAATAAAAAACTTATATAAAGACAACATGGCACACATAAAAGTCGGAAATTGCATTATTTCAAGCTTCAAAACATCCAAGGGATTACTACAAAGCTGCCCAACATCTCCAACGCTCTTTAAAGTATACCTGGAAGATACTTTAAGAATATGGAAACAGAAATGTCAAAAAAGGGAGTATCTATAAGAAACGAGCACTTGTACAGCTTATTCTTTGCGGACGACCAGGTAATAATCGCTCAAGATGAAGAGGATAGTAGCTACATGGTAAGAAAACTACAAGAAGAATACCAAAGAGCTGGAATGGAAATTAACTACAAAAAACCAGAAAATTTGACAACCAAAGAAGAAGAAGAAGTACACGATCTTAAAATAGAATAAAACTTAGAAATAAAAGGAACACAAACATTCAAATATCAAAGTTTCACTATATCAAAAAAAGCAACAATAGAGCAAGAAATTAACAACAAGCTTGGACATACAAGAGCGGCTATTAGACAACTGCACCTAGTAATATGGGATAAGAATATCCAAATAAAAACCAAGAAAATAATATACGATACTATTGTAAAAAGTATTATGACATATGCTGCAGAAGTATGGGATATAAACAAAAAAACGAAAAAAAAATACAGGCAACGAAGATGGAATATTGGAGAAGATGCTGCGGTCTCACCAGATTGGACAGAATAACAAACGAAAGATCAGAAGAAGAATACAAACCGAAACAGATATAATTAAAGATATAGAAATTAAAAGATTGTTATGGTATGGTCACGTGAGAAGAGCAGAAATCCGATGGATAAACAAAGTTACGTAATGGATTCCTATGGGTAAACGAAAACGAAGAAGACCTAGGAAATCATGGCAAAACGAAGTGGAATGAATCTATGCAAAAAGAAATCTAGAGGAGACGGACTGGGAGAACAGAGATGAATGGCAAATCTGGTTAAAGGAAGGGAGGCAGCAACAGCTGTAGGAACCCCTATATATATATATATATATATATATATATATATATATATATATATATATATATTTAGTATTAAGAGTTTGACATGATTGCAATAACATCATTCTAACATAATTATAATACTTAGTAATTACAATTAGCATCAATGAAAAAAAATAAAGGAAGGATTTAAGCTTTGGTGTTACACATTATGCCGTTACCAATAGTTGCTAGTTACAAACTATTGATGTTACCAATTGTCTTAGTTACAGATGTGCGTTATTATTTGTCTGGTTCGAACTGTCGCGTTACGATACGTTATCATAGAACCGAAAATAATACATACATTAAACAATATAAGGTTCACTCTCCGCTAAAGTCTACGACTTCAATTAACCTCTGTTCTACATAACTTAGGTTCATTTTCCAAACATAACCTAAGAATAAAGTTAAATTTATTATGTTGGTAGTTCATTGTGTCATATTTATAACTTTAATTATGTACGTAAATAATGTTAATGTTCTCATTATATTTGAATCAAATGCCTTGTTTCCGTCTGTTGGCAAAGTATTATTAGAATTTTGCTACGTGTTAAGCGAAAACACAAAGGCGGGATTAGCACGTATTGAAGATTTTTTCTAATGAAAATTAAACTTCAGGTATCAGTTAATTCATTCGTTTCATATTTAAAATTTAACAAAATATCTTACCAATTGCAGCAAGGTAGGTTCATTAAGTAAATAACTTTTGGTAATTTTAATTAAATGCAAATACATTACTACTATAATTTATTTATTTTGATAAATAAATTTCTTTAATTTTACATATATGAATTATCATATTTTACTCCAAAACTGTACCAAACTAAATTTTTTATTAGTAGTGCCTTAAACTAAAATGAACCTTCTGCAGAAGTATGGTGTTTGCTTGATTTCAAGAACCATATACTTCTACAAAATGCTCAGCTTAGTATGAGGCACTACAAAACTAAATTTATTGAATGAATTGTGGTATAGGTTCCTAAATCTCTTATAAACATTACGTTAAAATACAAAAAACTCATAAACCGTTACTAGTTTTAACGTGCAACCTAAAAGTGTTCTTTAATTTCATTTTTGTTGTTTGTTTTTTCATTTACAAATAGAATTTTATTTTGAAAGTCATTTTCAAGTAAGTACCTACAATAAATCTTTTTCATGCTTTTTTCGCAATCGTAGGTGGGTGTGTTTCGGCAATATGTTGGTTTTCACAAAGCATTTTTTTCATGCCGTCTTTGTAGACGAATTGATTAATCTGTTGCTTAGTAATGTTTTGCGCTTCCTAACCAGGGTTCAATTCCGATTGCGGTTTTTTTTATTAACTTTATAATCATTATAATCCAATTTTGTAAAATAAATTTCATATTTTAAAAAAACAGTTAATAATTTTAAACACATTTTTTTTAAATTATATTTTTGATTACATCGATAATAATTTTATTAATAAAAAAATTACGACAATCGGAATCAAACCTGCGTAAATCATTATAAAAATTATATGCAGTAATTTAAATTTAAATTTTAAATGTTGTCAATTGAGGAAATCAATACAAAAGTGTGATTTTGAAAATAGTCCAAAATGTGTCACTATGGAATGATTTGGTAAAATTTAAAACATTTGTCTTGTTGCATCAAAAACACCCTCTGATGCATAAGGTTAGTTTGGAGAAACATCTGAAGAGTGGCAACAGTAGAGTACAGTTCTTGATGAGAAAATTAAAAAATATACTAGATACTCCATGAGAGACAAACTTATTAAAAGTGTGATTTTTGGAAAGTAGCCTGCACTGCCAAAGATTTAATGTAGCACCAATTAGTATACCTGAGTCATCTCCCTGCCACAAAATAAAGAGTTAAAGGAGAAATTCCGTCATTCTCAAGATTGTAGAAATCGATTTTGCTATAAAAGTCTGAGTTGCAGTTTTTACATGCGCCATTTATTGTGCAAATCGATTTGGAGTTTTTTTTCGCCTTTGTTTTTTTTTGTTTTTTTTTGTTGTTTTTTTTTTATTTTTTTTTTTTTTTTTTTTTTTTTTTTTTTTTTTTTTTTTTTTTTTTTTTTTTTTTTTTTTTTTTTTTTTTTTTTTTTTTTTTTTTTTTTTTTTTTTTTTTTTTTTTTTTTTTTTTTTTTTTTTTTTTTTTTTTTTTTTTTTTTTTTTTTTTTTTTTTTTTTTTTTTTTTTTTTTTTTTTTTTTTTTTTTTTTTTTTTTTTTTTTTTTTTTTTTTTTTTTTTTTTTTTTTTTTTTTTTTTTTTTTTTTTTTTTTTTTTTTTTTTTTTTTTTTTTTTTTTTTTTTTTTTTTTTTTTTTTTTTTTTTTTTTTTTTTTTTTTTTTTTTTTTTTTTTTTTTTTTTTTTTTTTTTTTTTTTTTTTTTTTTTTTTTTTTTTTTTTTTTTTTTTTTTTTTTTTTTTTTTTTTTTTTTTTTTTTTTTTTTTTTTTTTTTTTTTTTTTTTTTTTTTTTTTTTTTTTTTTTTTTTTTTTTTTTTTTTTTTTTTTTTTTTTTTTTTTTTTTTTTTTTTTTTTTTTTTTTTAAATTTTTTTTTTTTTTTTTTTTTTTTTTTTTTTTTTTTTTTTTTTTTTTTTTTTTTTTTTTTTTTTTTTTTTTTTTTTTTTTTTTTTTTTTTTTTTTTTTTTTTTTTTTTTTTTTTTTTTTTTTTTTTTTTTTTTTTTTTTTTTTTTTTTTTTTTTTTTTTTTTTTTTTTTTTTTTTTTTTTTTTTTTTTTTTTTTTTTGTTACGGTTTATTTGTAACCAATAAAATAAAAGTATCGCAGTGCTAGATGACCCCCGCGGCAGCTCTTAATTAGTCGGAAGTGGTCGTGGGTGGATTGAAAATCGTTCACAAAGAAGGCCTCTACACTGCTCGGAAAATTTATAAGGCGCCACCTAGGATTCTGTAAGAGAAATATCTAGAGCCACTAGGTACTCGTAGATACAAAAAAAATAAACCGTATGTGCCTAGAAATCAGTATATTGTGTTAGCGACTAGAGTTCAATTTACACATCGAGACACACATAACCATACCAATAGACAATATCAAATAAAATCAATAGCATATATAGTTCTCAGATACTAATCATTCACGAGAGCGAGTTAACAAAATGAATATAAATTCGAGGCATAAACGCCCCCAAATAGGTTAGCTGATTAGACAGTCGCGAACACCGATGAATCCCTACACGTAATTCACACGACAAACTCTTGTTCAAAAGGTACTTAAATCAATTACGACGAGTACCGGACCGTGGCCGATTATTTAAATGAGTTCAAAACGCACATAAATGATTGTACTGAAAGGATCCTTTAAGTTTACATAAGAATAAGAATAGGCGCAAAAAAGATACGTTGTTAAACTTTCAACCACGATACAAATACATATGACGCGACAAAATTAATTAATGACATGCATAAAGAAATAACTTAGCTCGTGTAACTAGGAAGTCTTCCGGGTTCGACAGTTAATCGCTAAAGATAACAGCTCTCGTATCCAAATCCAGTATCTGAGTATCCACGAAGAGAAGAAACTAAAATGGACTCCACTGATAACAGTTGCTGGGCTGCACCAATGAGTAGATAACCGGCTTATCTTGAGTGGTAGCCTTGACTCGACGATGGCCTCCAGGGAAGTTGATTAACCATATAAGTATAGTTGACTTTGTAATTAGTTTCCTAAGTTTTCCAGTAAATTCCCACGGTGGTGTGATATCCACTTCGATAGGTTATAATTTTTGGATTATTAATATTGCCAGTATAACCCTCATTCAATATTCAGCGACAAATTACCACGGAGTACGTCAAACGAACGTCCAAAACGAAAGGAAACACCAAAAAGAAAAGGTGCCTAGAATTAATAGAACCCGTAAGAACAAATATTTCACTAAAACAAGGGAAAGTAAAAGAAAGAAAGCTACTTACACTGGAATCGTAACCGAAGGTTTATTCCCTAATTAGAATGGGACGATTTTACTTCACTCGCTATTATTAAGCACGTGTCCAATTGTTCAACTTTTAGACAGCATTTTCCAAGTACACCCTTTCACAACGACGATTTAATAGGAAAAGAACGTATCATTTTTGCGAATCCACGAGGTGTCAATTTTAGAATACACGGATGCCAAATCGAACGGCAACTCTAAACAGGTAAAATCCCCAAACGGCCCAATATAAGAATGCATACTCAGACGCATTAGCGTAAACACGACGGCCTATACTGTAGGGAGAAAATTTCTTAATAAACCAATTATTTAGGAAATAATCCCGTCACAAATAAAATTTTTATTACTTTTTTTTTTCAAAATAAAAAAAAAAAAAATTTTGTTTTTTTTAACTTTTTTAATTTTTTCAATAATTTTTTTTTTTTTTTTTTTACTTTTTTCTCTGTGTGCTAATGATTTTGGGTACACTAGTAGTGTCTATTGATGTATTATCTAAATTTTCATTTCTGATTAAGTCTTGTCGATTTTTATTAACATTTTCTTGATTTAAATTCCTTTGACATTTGTTTATACACTATTCCTTTTCTTCTTTTTATAATAATTGTTTAATTTTTCCTGTAATTTTTGATTACATTTTACCCAATTTTATTATTGATTATCACTATTTTTTTACCCGTGTCTATTTGTATATTTTTTTGTAGAGTTTTCATTCAAGAACTATGTACATTTTTAGTATAATTATAGCTTCGATTTTAATTTCTTCTCCTACTATTTGTCCTTTGGTCACAATCATTTTGTTAGTGATGGCCAATTTATTATTATTAGCTGCTTGTATTTCAGTCTTATTAATTTTGATGATATTATTTTGATGTATTTCCTGATCCGTTTAAATTACATTTTCACTTACTAAACTTATTTCTGCATCCACTAACATTAAATTAAAGTAATAAAATATTCTTTCTCTTATTTTAATTGTATATACAGTAATCCACTTTCATCGGCAATTTCTTCGTTTACTGTGAAAACTTTCAATAAACTTCCATGAATGTCGATATCCACAATCTTCTCCCTCCCACACCAGTACACTTACTAAAAATTTTGGATGCTTTCATAATCTGCACTCCTCCCTTATCTATTTCTTGTTGTCTATCAATTATCTCTCTTACTTGCTGTTTTTCCTTTGGTTGTCTTACTATTATGCTATTAACATTTTTACTACAGCCATATTTGTACAACAATAATCTTCATTTCTGCCATTATTATTCTTTCTGAAATTGTTAATTCTTTCTTCTTGCCTTTGGTTGTTTTTCTTCTCCCTATCTTTTACCATTTATTTTTACCAACTATTGTTTTCCTTCTTTTTCATCATTTTCCTGTCTCTTCACATGCTCATATTTCTTTTCTGTCTCTTCTTACATTTGCTCTTAATTCGTTATTATTTATTTTATTCCTTTTCCATGCATGTGTATTCTGCTGTTTTTTCTGATTCTTTTTTTATTTCTTTGCCATTTTCTTTTATTATCATAACTCTATAGAATTTATGTTTAATATTTCCTCTTACTGCGCAGACACTTGTACATTTTGCATATCTTCAAATTTTCTGTCATTCTTTGTTTAGTTCAATCCTATTATATTTCTTATTTCTGTTATATCTGTTCTTTTGAGTTTTCATTCATTTTTTTCATTTATTTATTTTCTCATATCCAATATTATTTTCATTATTTCACTCATTATTCCTTCTTTGCTTCTTGTTCTTCTATTGTGGATCTAGTTCTTGTTGTCATAGTTTGCCCTCTTCTATTTTATCCTATTCTCCTACGCTTTCATTTTAAATTTATTTATTTTTCAAAATTGACAATATATTTTTTATCATTCAGTTAAAACCATAATAACCTTAATTTAGATTCTATCTATTTAAATTTGTACATTGCAATATCTACCTAGTTTGTTGCTGAACTATTTGGATAGTTTTTATTAAGCCGTAAAAGGAACACATTCGATTCCCGAGACTTTCTTATTTAGTCCAGTATGCAGAATCAAATTTTACCTCAAAGCCAAGAATCAGGTTGTAGCAGCATAAAATTTAGCATATAGCTTCCTGATAACAGAATAATAAAAAAAATGGTTTACCAAAAATCAATGACCAAAAACAAAAAAATGTAAGTTTAATATTCGAAATGTAGATTTTTGAGATTTTCTCGTAAAATGTTGGAACTACAATAAAATGGCTTCTGTAGAAAGGGAGAAAATGCTAATTTAGATGAAATAATTCTAGAATACTTAAAATGCGGTACATGAGGTTAGGTTAGGTTAGGAATTCATTTTAAGGAAAAATTGACTTTTTCAAGCTAAAAATGATGCCAATTATTTTGAAAGTGCGAAAAAATGTTCGGAACTGTTCTGTAATAACAACGAAAAGAGGAAGAATATGTTTTAGATTTATATTTTACATGACTCAGTTACTTATAAATGAACATGATGGGAGTTATAAAGATCCCAATCGAAAATAATATGGCAAAAAGTAAGCAATTTAAAAACAACATTTCCTAATCACACATATTTTATTCATAGTTCCCTTTTGAAACGCCATCATCAAGATGAGAAAAAATTGTGTAACAATCAAAAATACACTGTAAAAACAGAAAATTAGAAAAATATACATGAGGTGTATGGTAAATTTTAATATAAAAATATTAGGATGAATTCAAATATATTCTTTATCTGTTTGAACACCCTCGGGGTTATCAATTGAGTTTCCATCAAAATCATTATTTTCATCAAAATCGTTATCATTTACCACACTGAAATTCTTATAGGAATCAGATTTGCAAAATTTACACAGAGTAGTGTATGCTAAACCACTTGTCACGAGCAAGCTTTGCCAACACACCTTTTCGTACATTAATAAAAAATTATTTTCAAGAGTGCCTCTAGAGCAGGCTGTTGCATCATCTTGGTTGGTACGAGAATGTCATTGCCGGACCAGCCCCAATCTTTCGGAGTCATTGTAATAACCACTGTTGAACCTGAAAACATACTATGTGAAAGTGCTGTCTCGCTGCATCAGATGTTGGTGTCAAAGTGGCAAAGTTGACTGCATGCTGCTTCAACACCGCTTTGGTGAATGATATGTAATGTTAATTTCTGAACTTGGAGCATTGTATACTGCTAACAAAACAATAGACCCAGACTCAAAATTTTTTGTTGAGTTTGATTTGATTTTAAAAACCTCAACATCCTTTTTCACCAAGAACTTTCTAATTTTACTTTTTGTCTCAAAAGGTTTGACTATTCCTTTTTCCCTTTCTTAAAAAACACCGAAGTTATATCATAACCTGTGAAGTCGTGAATGAATAAGAAATTTTTCTGGCAAAATTGATATTCAGATAGACTTCTAGATGAATACTATGTTTTCTTGTTATTCCCTTTGGTCAATATCTAAAAATATTTTTTGCGGCTGGTCACCAGGGTCAAACCGGTGAGAAGCACAAGGACGTCAATATCTTCTAATACAATTACAGCTATGTTCTCGCATTCCCTTGGCGCACACTTTACGATTTCTAAGTCTGCATTAATTAATTAATACACACGATACAGAACTCTAAAATGTACTGAGATTTTCGGAATTGAGGACGTTGAAAAATATAAATGAACAAACACTAAGGAAACACCGAATATACACACAGACATTTTTCCGCAAAGGTCTAAAATTCCATTTTTTAATGTTATTTGATAACGTCAAAATTTGATTTCATAACCTGTAAACAGTTTTCTATAATTAGCTGTTATAAACTTGTTTGTTGAAATACATCTGAAGCAATAGACGTCGGTACCTTTCTTTGGTCGTTACGTTTCCAATCTTCCTAACTCTATAATCGTTAACAAACGGGAAAAACACCAAAAAATTGCACCAAAAAACTATACTCGGACACGCGGTTCATCAGTAAACTGATACTGATTTCACTCATAAAATATTTGACTAATCATACAACATCATTCAACAATGGAAACAAAATTTCAAGTTGTGGCGGCATACATTTTGTTACCAACTTAATTTAAAAGTTTAGATTTTAAGTTTCACAATTTGCATTAATAAAATAAACAGTTTTATCATATTTAGGTTGCACAAGAAACAGTCTTGCATAATATGTAAACAAGCAAGTTTAAGTTCCTAATACTGCAAACGCACCAGACTTTAGCTTATAAATACGGCAACACAATATCAAGTAGAGATAGCTAGCGTAAATGCAGTAGTACGTTAGTAACCTAACAGTTTTGACCCAGTTGTTAATCGGTGTATCATGTGTGCAAATATAAGTAACATTTAACTTTCGTCGTATGATTCACTTACAATCCAAATATAGTTATTTACATTAGAGTATGGAAAGTCGCAAATAGCAGATAAATCAGCCACAACTTTACCGCATAGTAGCCATACTGTGTGTAAAAATCAAGTTTCAAAATAAGTATAAACTACTGAAAAAGGTGCTTTGAGGTATTTACAACCGCCAAACTATCAGAAAGTAAAAAAAATTAACTGCCAAACATTTTTCGGGATTTGTCAACTAGAAAATCGGTATTATGCAACGTATCTCATTTTTGAGAGACAAAATAACAATTTCAGCTGTCACCCTACTTACACAATAAATATCAAACGTCAATTATTTTTTTTTAAATGTTTAAAGTGAACTCTCATAACAATCGGTAAATTTTTCCGGTAAAATCTAAACTGTTATAATATTATAAGTGAGAATTAAATGACCTTTCATCCAGTTAAAAAGGTTTTTTTTCAAACCGAATGCTTTTTGAAATTGGAAAAACGTCGATTTTTTATTTTGAATTTGATTTTTTTTGGGTTTGGTCGCTGGTTTTTTGGTAAACAATTTTTTTCGTAATACAGTAAATCTTTATTTTCGACCACTTCTTAAAAGCGGCCATATTAATGACTCTCCTAATAGCGACCACCTCTCGACCACGGCCATTTGTTTGTAAACCTCCCATTTCCGGCCATTTTTAAATAAGGTCATTAGTAGACAACAGCTTAGCGTTCAAGTTGTGCATAATAATAATTGTTTCATTGTGTGAGACTTAAGTAATTACCGGTATTTAAGAACGGATTTAAAGAATTTGTTCGATTTACAATAGACAGTCATTACAGAGAAAGTGCAATTAAAAGGCTCATTAAGCTCACCCAAAAAATCGTATGTTGCGTACATAGTTTGAGTTAGTATGTTCAACAATGCTGTTACGTATAGACGTACAGAAATATTACAATGTCGCTGAAAAGAAAACGTTTGTCTCTTAAAGAGAAAATTGATATAATTGTAGAAAGTAAAAGTTCAATACCAGTGCTAGAAAGTTGGCTAAAAAATTTAGTGTTGAAAGAACACAAGTTAACGATATTTTAAAAACGAAATGTGATTTAAAAAGCTATTTGAAGAAGGTTCCAATACAGAGCAGGAAAGAAAATTTCCTAGAACTGAAAGTTTAAAAATTGACCGAGTAGTTTACAATTGGTTTTGTAAAGCTAGGAATATAAATATTCCTATATCTGGACCTTTAATAAAAGAGAAGGCATTAGAAGTTGCGGAAAATTTAAAATTGAATGATCGGATATTAAAAGAGTATTACCCAAAAAATGTGTACAATGTTGACGAAACCTGAATTTTTTACCTTGCAATGCCAACAAAACCTTCTCTTTATAAAACGATAAATGTAGTAGTAAATTAGGTAAAAAAGCTGCAAACAAAGATTGACAATTTTATTTTGTACAAATATGGAAAGTGATAAGAAAAAATCCGTTAATCATTGAAAAAAGTAAACACCCAAGATGCTTTAAAGGCTCCCATAACAACAAATTGCCTTTAGAATGGGTATCTAATAAAAAGCTTGGATGACGGTAGAGATTATGACTTCCTGGCAAAAAAATTTGTGAACCATAAATAAAATAGAAAAAGTCTTATTATTTCTGGATAATACCACGTCTCATCCCAAAGTGACTCTTGAAAATGTGAATATTGTTTTTCTACCCTCAAACACCACATCCCATTGCCAGTCACTGGATCTAGGAATTATCTAAAACTTTAAAATGGCCTACAGGAAGTTTTTAATTAAAAAGGCTGCTAACATTCACAAATACCGAACGTTCTTTTGAAGATGAGGAAAAAAGCATCAATTAAATCAGCGTTTTAGTTTGAATATCAGTAGCCTGGAGAAACGTTTCGTCTAATACAATTGCTAAATGTTTAGCGAAAGCAGGATTCTCGGAAAAGGTCCTGCAAGAAGATAACGATGAAGAAGACGAATTACACTAGCAATTAGAAAATAGGTACATATTATGTATGTATGTATGTATTATTTATTATATTTGCTTCAATAAAAGACATTATTATTATTATTATTATTATTGTTATTATTATTATTATTATTATTATTATTATTGTTGTTAAATTATTATTATTATTATTATGTATGTCTTCCATTATTATATCGTCTAATTATTTAATATTGCATCGGCACATTTATAGTTATTTTTTAATGCAGATATATAAAACCTAAAGCGAACCGTAGGGTATTATGTTCCATACTCAAAAGATTTTAATAAACAACGCATAGAAATAATTTTTTTTTCCTCCCAATAACGGCCACCTCCATATACCGGTCAGTTTTGCAGCAAATTTTAGTGACCGCTATTTAGAAATTTTACTGTATTCGTCATATAAACTAATAGTGCCTATGCAAAAGTTTTTAGGGCTGCTACGACCAGTTCTTGGGTCAAAACCTAATTTTACTAGACTAATTAGACTGTAACTACAGAAATAATTTAGATTAGCATGTTGTACAACACCAATTGCACCATCAAAATTTGGAAATAAATTAAGAACTGCGAACTGTTGTATCTACTGCTGTTGCAATGCCTTCAGATGTTTGCACAGAAAACTAATTCAATAAAGAGTATTTCGCAATGAAACATACCTAATTTCTCATAAATCACTTTAAAATTATTATAAAAACTTTATCGTAGGTTTCATTAATACATTCAGGCACCTTGCAATAATTTCAATTGTTAGCAAAAACCCAAAATGAAATACCCTATACGTGCATTCACCTTGTATAACACCATTATTAAATAAAAATAGTGTGCTTAGATAACGTCATTGTTGCTTATAACAGTAATCGGACGCGTCGGTGCGTGTTTTCTTAATTTTGTTTAAAAATTGTGTTGTTTAAATAAGATTCAATAATTAAAAAACGGGCGTTGTAATTTTAAGTGAGTTACAGGACTTCTAGGAAGAATGGGGAAGCTGAAAATAAGTGTAGGTAAGTAATATCAGTCTTGAAAAATCTAAGTTACTTTGTGTTCGATTTTAAAATGTATAAAGCAATGACTACTTGATCTAACGTAACGTAAACGCATTAATTACAAAAAAACTAACTGGAAGAAGTAAAATTTTTTTTTGTGTGTAATTTTTAAAATTTTCAATCAGTACAGGGGAGTAAATACTTAATTTATTAGTGATAATCTTGTTTCGTCTTGTTATGTTATCAATTTTATTCAATGTGTTTCAAAGCAGATGTCGTCAAATTGATGTGATTATTTGTGGATTATAACATTTATAACTTTACTAATTTTATGTACACCTTTACATTTCTTAAATTATTATTATTATAGCTACTAAACATAAACAAAATACAAGGTGCAAAAAATGGAAGTGGTGATTCTTTGTCGAAAAATAATGTGGATCTTTTATGATATAAAAAAAATTCATAAACAACCCCTTAAAGATTTACAATTTTTTCTTAAACTTGTGGTATTCTCGTATAAGTTCTAAGAGGGAGAAGGAGCTACCCCTAAAACTTGTTTTTTTCGGAAATTTTTTCCTGTTTTTATATTTTATTGTTTAAAAATAGATTAATTTCAGATATATTGATTATTTTTAAACAAATACGGCCTCTTGTATTTTTTTCGCCTGATTAACGATTTTGAGAAAATTAGTGTTTTATCAAGTACATCGATCGTATGAATCATGTAGGTTAGAATTTTAGTCGAATTTGTCTAGTAGGCTGTTGAAACGTTATTTAGGAAAAGCACCAGTGATTGGCCACTTAAGGGCATTTACAGCTTTCATGCGCAATAAATGACACAAAAATTGCCTAAATTTTTTTCTTTTTTTTGCATCACATAAAGAAAACTCTAAATAATTGAAAACTTTTATTTATTTTTAAGTATACTTAGGAAAATACAATAAAAAAGTTAAAACTTGAAAAACCTAAAATACAGCAGTTATTGGCCACTTGTGACAGTTATTGGCCAAAGAATATACAGTGATTGGCCATACATTTTCAAAACAAGGAACACTTTCTAAAATTCGTAAAATAGGTAGCACTATTCATTATTCTTACAGTTAAATCACACAAGACTAGAGTTGGGGCATTTGGTTCATCCAGACACAAAATGTGGTAGGTTCTAAGACATAAGTCACACCTGACACCGACTTTAGATAATGTTTGTTATGTTTAATATACAATTATAGCACATGCCTTTATGAATTTGATTTTTGTAGAAATTAGTCTTCTTTTTTAAAATTATTCAATTTCATGTTTGATATCACACATATCTTTGATTCTTTATGTGACTCCTCATTAAATAAATTCCTTTTGATCGAGTTTATTCTGGGAATAATTTTGCTGTCCCTTGATGTTGAACATATGGAACTAGTTTCTTCCTGATACCTTAATAAAGGACTTCTGATCTTTATCTTAGCTTCACAGGACGTATTTTGGTTGCTGATCACATTGATGTTTTTCGTCTTTTTCGGGGATTTTGATTACTTTAGGATAACTAGGACTTGTTATTTTTGGCAAGTACACTTTAACTCCGTTTCTTAATATCGTGCTCTCAATAAGATTCTCTTCCTTAAAATTAATTTCTTCTTGAATTAGATCTGTTTTTGGCTTGTTTTTGTTTCATCTTGTAAATACAGGTCAAAAACATTGAAGTCTTCTTTTTGTTCAGGACAGTATGAGTTTTCCGCTTCTTTAACATCCAACTTTTTTTTTTCAACTAATACTTTATTTTAGCTGATACTTTTTTTATTATATTATTATATTTTCCTGTTAGTTTTTTTAATTCTCTGCTTTGTTTTCGTTCTTCTTTTAATCTTTCTTCTTCCAGTTTTTTCTCCATTTTTTGCCTTTCCTCGTTTCTGCGATCTGACGACGTAATAACGAAGGACGATCTTTTGGAATCTTTTTACCTTTTCGTTCCGGTGTATTGGGCCAAATAAAAAATTTTTTGATGCTTGTTTGGGTTCTACAAGAAGGCAAAAATTTGTCAGTTATTTTGGTCTGATAGGCTGTTGTTGCGGCATTTGTATTTGGTTCTAGCTCTAAAATACTATCGCTATTGAGATCTGTATATCTCGATGAAAGCCCAAGCTCTAGCTTCTCGGCAAAAAGTTTTATCTGACGTGGTGGGTTCAAGAATCACCTGATCTTCAGTCATAATTGGAATATCTTCTATATTATAAGTTGGCAGGTTAGTGTTGTAGTCAAATGTATCAAAATTTGAATTATCTGTTAATTCTGTTACTCGTAAAACCATTTTTATCTTCAGTACATGTAAGATTGTTATTATTTATTGCTGTTGACTTGTCTTTAAAAACTGTGTATAGTTGGAATAAATGGTCTTCATCTTTATTATTAGGGATAAATTCTGGGACTTCAAACTCTTTGATTTTGTTATCACCTACAGTAGACAAAACTCACCATATGTAATAGAAACGTCATTAATTTCCTTTGTTTCTATAGATATTTCTTTGACGGTTTTTATTTTTTCCCAAGCATTTGGAATAATCAATAGCCGAAGAATTCCATGGCCATACCAAAAACAGCTCTTTAAAGTACCAAGGCAAAGTTTCCTTTGGTAACCACATCATTCGGATTTTCTATTCTAAACTCAAGAACTGCTTTATTCCAATTATTTTTCAGAGGTCGGAAAGCTGAAACATCGGCGGGTTGCAGGATTCTCGTACTGTTTGGATATAAAGCGATTAATATAATTCCTAAATCAGAACACAATTGACTTGTTTGTTAGGTTATCAATAAATGGATTTGTTCTAGGATTTGCATCTAAAAATCTCTTCACAGACGCAATAATGTTTTCTGTTCTAAGAGGGAATCCCTTTTTCTGACTCTCAGCTATCCATTCTTTTGGGCAATTTTTTTCATCAGAGGATACAACAGGACTTGGACCGTATGAAGTTTTATTTCGAAACTTCTCAGTAATTCGGAATTGCAAGGTGCCTCTAGGAACATTAAAATCACGGGAAGCCTGTCTTTGTGGCAATCTATTTCTTACAGCTTCAATAGCTTTAAGAACATCAGCTTCAGTATAGCTTTTTGTGTATTTCTTGTTTTTTTGAACCTTTGACATTTTTCTGAAAAGAAAAGTAGTTTTTTCGACTATTCATAAATATAATGAAGTAAATCTTAATAATATCTTCCAGTAATGGGATTAGAGAAATAAAAAATTAGTATTTTACATTTTATGTATGAATATAGGATCCATTATTAAAATATTGGTTATTTATATATATAAACTATTTACGCTTTAAGTAATCCAATATTATTTATTTATTTATTATTTATTAACTAACTGGTTTCAACTCAAAAATGATAGTGAATTGCCTAACTTGATAGTTTCAGATATAGATAAATTACTTAAATTTTGTTTAAATAATCAATTTTTCACTTTCAACAATTTTAGCTGAACTGTTTATAATAATTTAGAAGTTAATTTTATTTCCACAAATTTTATTTTTTAATAAAAATATTTTTATTCTGGAATAGATACGTTGATAACATTCTTTGCATTTTCAAAAGTTCTACATCAGAAATTCTTGTTTTTCTAAATTACTAATAATTTACGTCACAGAATTAATTTCACTTCAGAAATTTCTCAAAACAATTGTCTTCCTTTTCTGGATATGTATATTTGTATCGATTTAAATAATTATATTAATTTTGACATTTATAGAAAACCTACATTTCAAACAATCCCTTTTCTTCAAATCACCATTTTCACAAAAACGATCAGCGTTCTACTTTCTTTTCAACCGTTTATTCAACATACTTCTATCAGAAACAAATTTTAAAAAGAATTAAACACAATTTTTCATATTGCTCATTTAAACCAATTTCCATTCAAAATTATTTTAAACATTTTAATAAATTTAATTATGTACATAATTTAAAAATCTAACAACATTAATTCCAATTAATGAAAAACCAAAAATAAATACATTTCAATTCCTTTTATTCCTGAATTTATTAACATAATTAAAGATCTCAATAAATTAACTGATTATAAATTTGTCTTCAAAGCTTCTACCAATTTAGCTAACATTTTTTCACAAAAATTAAATATAAATAATAGTCTTGAATCAAGCAGCATATAACAACTACTATGCTCTTGTAACAAAATATATATTGGTAAAACTAAAAGAAATTTTGCAATTCGATTAAAAGAACATCTAAGATATCTTAAACAACCAGAAAAATATTCTTATAATTTAGATGCAATTAAATCAACTTTCGCTAAACACATTATCCAAAACAAACATAAACATTTAAATCATTCACTCATACATCCTTTTTAAAATAACTAATTATAATAGACAAATTTTAGATAAATTACAAATAATATACATTAAAACAACAAATCTAAATTTAATAATCAATGATCAAACAAATTTTGACGATCTTACATTAAATTATCAAACAGAATTTTTATGTCCTTTAACTCAGAATGATTCAAACATTTTACATACCTAGTTTATATTTTTTAAAAAACCTTTTATTACAAACCAATTTATGTTTTTTTCTAAATTTCTATGTAAACCAAATGTTATATTTAACGTTTGTAAAAAAATATTTTGACTTCTGTTGATGACTCACAATAATTTTTGAGTTGAAACTAGTTAGTTAATAAATAAATAAATAATATGGAACTGCTTAAGCGTAAATAGTTTATATATAGTATTTACAGCTTAAACTGTCTTTTATTTGTTAGTTTTATAAAGGTAAACTTATAATTAAAATTAATAAAATTAACCAATCTTTTTTTATAGAAAATTATGTTACAATTACCCAGGATATTCAATTCATTTATAATTTTTTATTATTTAGACAGCTATTTACATGGCTGATGCTAAAATAACCACCTGTTAATAATTAATCGCATACAATTTTCTTTGTTACACGTACGGCGAAAAATTGAGACAGTCATAAGCCACCTAATTAGCGCCAAAATATATAACCTCATTAAAACCTATAGAATTGTCCGTAAGTAACGCAGTTACTAACTGCTAGAACCCAAAATGTATTGATTAACCAAAACCAAAGAAAATATCCTAACCTAGTTTGCCGTTTGCTTAGAAATCCTTATAAAAGCACAAACTGGTAAAAATGGACACGGCCGTTGTAACTGTTTCATAGGTTTACCTCACATAACCTAAAAATGTTTTATTTACTACACTAATAAAGCATGTTGCCGCTTATTATTAAAATACTTAAACACTGTAACTTTTTTCAGAAGGCTTAAATTACAAAATTAAATCTGGTGGCCAATCTAGTACATGGCTGACATGGTGCCTTTACCTTAACTAAAAATTAATTATTAAATAAAATCATATCAAATGTTGAAAATGATCACCTTCAGACATTATACATAACTATAAACGACGACTTACAGTGATTCAAAATTGAATTTTAGGATAACAAAAATTTCAAAAATGGTTTATTATATTTTCGATAAAAAACTGTTATTATTTTCTTATAACAAATGCGTGGATTAGCCCTATTCCCTATACTGTGGCCCCAGTGAATAGCTTGAATTTCTTCAATTGAGTAACTAACCTTTCCGAAGTCCTTGCACAATTACTGACTTATTAGGAATAATTATGGAATATGTAGCTTACTTTCAGCCGCTCTTCTTGACGATGTTTCAAAATGTTGGCGTGCTTTTTAGATGTAGGTTTTTCAAAACTTCCAAACTCGGGTAAATTTCTTACCCGTTGGTGGAAATACGTTGTGCTAGACTGTCCTCTGTCGGGATACATTTCAATATAATTATCACTAACTCTAACATATCAAAATTTTATTCGTTAGAATAATTTAAAGCCGTTACAGAAGTAATGTTATTTAAATCATTAAGTAACTTTATCTAAACAATTTCAATTTTTTTTGGACTAATCAATTTTTGTTAGATGTTTAAAAATTTTATTACACTTGAAGTAAACGTATATTGTTATTTAATTAATTTACTTAAATTAAGTCTTAAGTTCCGCACATACTGTTGTGTTGTCAATTATTGTAATTTTCTTCAAAAATGTTTTTTCTTATTTTTAGGTGGTAAACCTTACGATTTAGCACACTATTAAGTGAAAATTATGTACTTTTTAATAAATAATAAATTTTTGAAAACAACTAAGTTATATAGACTTTTAAAAAATACAGTATTTTACTTTTTTCAACATATCTAGCAACACTGTACTTTTGAAACGGTTTTTTAAGCGTCATTATTCTACAAACATAATTGACTAAAACTTTTCTCATTTTACCAATTCTATAGCTTTAATATTAAGCGAGATCCCAATGTAGTCGTGACCAATTTCGGGCACACTGTATAGACAATAATTTGTCCAACATTTCTGCAGCTGTTCGACATGAAAGGGTACCTATGAGTAAGCGGAGTTTCTTCCATTCTCACCGCTATTAGCATCTTTGTTATTCCAGTTGCTACTGTTTTTACGGGCTTCTTACTCAAACCTTCGATTTAAGCATAATTTGCGTTTTGAATTTTCTAGTCGTCAAATTATTCCCATTAAACTTTATCGTTGCATCAGATCCTACATATTCCACTATATTATGAATTTATGGAGATTAAGCGTAATTAATTTATTACGTCTTCCTTCCTGATACCCAAGAATATTTTCTTTTGAAAGACCCTCGTTTGAAATTTTATAGGTTGTACACATAAACCGAACAACGATAATACATACATAATTCAATAGTGTCTAGGCCCATAACCTGTTCCAGTATTTAAGTAGATAACCGACCAAATGCTTCTATTACGCAACAACGTTGCCAGATACATGTAGATCATGTACAAGATGTTTCATTGAGATTTTCAACAAAAACTAACCCACAGTTTCTTGTAATTCATATGAGTTTTGCTTATGAATAAAGTAAAGCTGCCGTTGTGAACTTTTATAAACTTTTCTTTGTGCTCCCCTAGATTGATGAACCTCAATAAAGCGAAACTTTTGTATGTAAGTGCTATTCGTTTGCTATTATGTTACCCACGTTTACGGTACCGATATCTTATGTTACCTATGTTTATGTTCATATTACGTTTTGCTATTATGTTTTGGAGATGACGTTACTCCCACGCGTTAAAACATACCTCCCAAAATACCACAACCTCTAACATTCGAGTATAAAAAAGTGCGACATACATTTTTTTTAAATACTAATGAAAAAATATAAAAAATAAAACAAAATATTATTGATTAGGAAGGTATATTTAATTTACATTTTTTCAGTTAATTTATAAAATAAAGTAATTATTTTACAATTACCACCGCTAGTAAACAATTTCAATACAATTTTAGTTAGTTTTAAGTTTTATTAACCAGGTACACATATTGTTCGTTTATTAAAAGTGTTAAGTAAAATGTGTTACGTATGTAATACCTATACGCTTCGGTGCCGGGTTGTACTACAATTCTAGAAGAGATTCTGGAGTAATTTCAAATTTAATCTAACGTCCTGCATCGAGTCGAGCGTAAAAATACAATTCCACAACAAGAAGAAAAGAATATGTTTTTGAGCGAGTTTCTTTTCTATATTAAACATTGTCCTTTCCTTTAAAATAGTAAAATTAATACTAAATTTAACTCTGAAAGCTCTCAAATTATTTTCTTATTTAGAAATTTTGTAAACCTTTCAAGTGTGTTTGCAAAGGTAGATTTGACAATAACTGAAATTTAATAGTTAATGAATTTCGGGATAGTGTCATCAAAGCTGGTTACATTATCTAAAACTACGTCAAATCCTAATTAAATACTACGTATAACTGTTAATTAACAATAAAACTACAGCTTGGTCAGTAAAATTTATATTATAGGTAGAAAAACATTAATTTTTTTTTAATTTATTAAGTGGAATCACTTAGTAAGGCATTTTATATTAGTTAGTTTTTATATTTATTTTATTTAGTTAGTGACTTGTATTTTTTACTTTAATAAGTTAAGGATTTTTTGATTTTGATTTTATTTATTTATTTATTTACATAACCAAATTTACAATTGATTAAAAAAATGAAAACAAAGGGTCACATGAAATTATCCTAAAACGTCTCATAAGAGAACAATTACAAAACCTTCAAGATTATGTAATTACAAAAAAAATTCAGTAAAACTCCGATTCTAACAAACAGAAGAAAAGAAAATAGCTATTAAAAAAAATACAAATTCTATCTGTCGTTCAAAATCGGTTGTATGTTTTTTTCAAAAATAAATTCAACATTAGTATTTCTATTTAATGAGTTATATAATGAAAAATCATAATTAAGAATATGCAAAGTGACTTCAACCAACAAATACAAGCAATCAACATGATTATTTAGTAATTTAAATAAAAACATAATAGTTGCTAAATTACGTTTCTTATAGAGGCTGTCACTTTTTCCAAAACATTGTGCGAGAATATTCTCGCACTTGTTAGTTACGGGATGAGCATAGGTACAGCCATATCGTAGCTGTTTAGGCTCAATTATTAAAAATTTTATTAACAATGCTTAATTGTAGTAATATCTGGTAGTAATGATACAATTTAATTTTTTAAGTTTTAGTAAAACTCATTTTTAAAGACATAAACCTAAAATTAACTTCCAAAAAATGTACTCATATACCAGAGCAATTCGAAACAATTAAAAAATACAAATCCATAGTTTATTGTAACTATACAAATACAAAATTTGTTTTAGTGATTGTCAAATTTTTATTTGCTGATAGAATTATCGCAATCTACACACTACGAACCTATCAGAAATTAAATTAACGTTGAATAATACGCAACAATTTTTAATCATATACTTACCAAAATATAAATAATAACTAAAAAACTAAATCACCTAAACACTATTAGCTGTGTTATTGTTAATTAATAAATCGCAAAGAAAAGACATTGATTTTTTTTTCTAACTTAAACCTGCATTCAAAAGTTAGTAACAATTGATGACAACTACCACTACAAATAAAAGATTCTAACTTAAAATAGAGAACAAAACTATCGCTTTTGTAAATTATCTAATTTTTTATTGATTTTCACATTTTCTGTCGTAGAAAAAGTCTAGTCTGCAACACGTTTGAAATGGCAATTCCGCGCCCATAAAACCGTGTGGAATATACCATATTCCAAACTTGTTACAAAATATACTATTTTTTTTCATTGACAGCAAAACATTGGAGCAACATTCTAATTTACTTGAAATTATAGAATCCGTATGTTAATTATTTTCTAATTATAACAAAAACACACAGGTATTTATCTTATAAAATCACGTAATAACAATCAAATCCATCAAAAATGTCTTGCGTAAAATATGTGCAAAATAAAATCTATAAATTTGATGAGGTAAAGCAATAAATGCTTTCTAAGGATGACGTCAGTACTTTTGTCGACGCATGCGCAGATTAGGTTTTTAAAATGTCATTTTGACCTTCATTGTTTGCTAGTGGCAAACTCCCAAACTAAATATAAATTTAAATAGTCAATAACGAGTGTCCAAATAAAAAAACTAGATTTGCAGGCATCTTCATCATAACGTCACATAAATATAACCTAAAAATTGAAAGAAATAAATAACTAATTTCTTAGATAAATTGAATTCCAACCTAAACTTTGTAGTTGTAGTTTTTTATTTCAACACTCGCTGTAAAAAGAAAATCGCAATACAGTACTTCACGCTATATTCACGATAAAGGTTGTGACGTCAAGCCAATGAGAGAGTGTTCTGTGAATTTGAATAAATGCCGATACTTTTGGTAAGTTTTTCTACATAACAAGTGCATGTCCTTTAAAATTTATATATTTAATTTTAAGACTATTTTGGACGTTATCACAATATTCCAACAATTTTTCATTTTTTTTTTTGTAAACATTCCTAGTGAATAACATTAATGTTACTTTCAAGTTGGTGAAGTTAATTGTACATTTTCTAATGACTAATTGGAGGAGTTCCATTCATAGAATAGTTAGCAATACGTTTCTGTTCTTGTCTAGAAATTGACATAATTACACACTTGTTAACATTTAAATGTAGTAAAAATTTGTTTATTTTAAAACCGAGATAGAAACTAAGAATTAGCAACTACAAAAATATTCAAAAATAGCTTTTGAAGGGTAGCGCAACTTGATTTGGAGCACAGCTCTTAAGCGCTTCCGCCGATGCTCACCACGTAATTTATCTTTTTATTGAATTTCCGTTTAAATCAATCCATTCATTATACTAGTAATAACATTACATTAACGAATCCAAAATGTATTGCTAAAATAATATTTTGTATTTAAAACGATGTACACTTTTTATAGATCAAGAACAAATTTGGAAGATTTTTAATTAAAATTACATTTATTCAATGAAGGAAAATATTATGATATTACAAAATAATTTTAAACATATACTCATATACAAACGATTGCTTATTTTTATTTATCGTAAAATGAGTATAAAAAATTTACATTTTTTTTTCTGGCGATAAGAATTATCGAATTTTTTGAAATTACTTTCTAAGCTTCACTTAGTCGAACATTTCTATGTAGGTAACATTAAAAGTACATTAATGTCGAAAATGTACTATTATATTTAATAGCATAAGTTACAATAAAATCATATTCAGCTTTGTAAAATTAATAAATTAATTACATATATAAATACAAAATCAACAATATTTTAATAAGTCTAGCCAACCGTGCACTAACGCGTTAGAGATCTGTGCTCCGAATCATGTTGAGCTACCCGCCGAGCTCTTTTTGCTGTTTTTTATTGTAAAACTGTTGTAGTTTGATTGCTAATACATCGAAAACAATGTACAATTTTTTTAGATTATCTTTAGTTTCCGAATAAACAAATGACATTTTTTCTTTATAATTTTTATTTTTTTAATATAAATCGATTCTCATTAGAAAAATATTTTTGACTTCTGAAGATGACTCACAATAATTTTTGAGTTGAAACTAGTAAATAAATAATAAATAAATAAATAATATTGGATTGCTTAAAACGTAAATAATTTATATATACGCCTCTATTAGTTTAGTTTTTGGTCAACTTTAATTGCACGTATTATTATTGAAGTTCACCAATTTCCAATTGTTAGTTTGAGTTTTCTCTGTCACCCGTGAGCCGATTTTGACGTCTCACGTGTCAAAATGTAGGACAAAATGTCCTCTATTTGCTAACTACCTTCCTTTTTTGGCAAACAATTGTCGTCAAAAAAAGACCAGATGTTGTTTGGCAACCAAACAAATTTGTTAAATCAACAAATTTAAATAAGTAAACAAAAAATATTGAAACATTTAAGAGGTCTTAATTGTAATCAATTCAAATTAATTAACAATTAAAGTGTTTTGTGTTGGACGCGAGAGCTAAACTGTTGAAGGTAAGAAGCATTTTTATTTAGTCATATATAACATTTAGTTAGTTTATACCTTGGATGTTATCTTTTAAATGTTTTTTCTCACTTTCTTTCAATACCTAAGGGTTGTTACACTCTTAACCTTCCAACACTAAAATTATTTCGCTCACTTTAACCTTGGTAAATTAACGTACTTTCATCGTTCCTTTACACCTAAAGTTATTTATCTTTTTACAAAAATTTTTTTTTGTTATTACATTATATTTTTACAGAACGTTCACTGTCACTTTTCATTAATGTTACAAAGAACTTACTTTCTAAACAGTGCTTTCTTCTTTAATTAAACGAAAAATATTCATTCATTTACAAAGTAATTTATTTTGTTAATTTTATTTATTTATGTGGTTATTTAATTAATTATTGTTAATAAAATGTACATTGGCTTTTAGAAATTCTCTAAGCAAACTTAATTTTATTACTCATTTAAATGTCAACTTTTAATATAAATTATTATTTGGTCATTTCGATTTAAACCCAATTTTAGTTTATTAAAAATGTATAACTTTTTATAAATGCTTATATAAACTGGTTCTTGTATAATTGACTTTTAGAACAAAAACAATGGATTGTCACAAAACACAACATTTACGTTTTAAATCGACTGTACAATAGATTTTCTTTAAATATTGTATCAATTTTTTAATTGAATGTAATTGAATATGTGTTAGTTCAGATGACGAACAGTATGTATAAATGTTTAAACTAATATTTCAAAATTAATAGTTGTAACATCTATTGATCTACAATACTGTACATTTCATTCCAATTTATTAGAATTCAATCGTTAGAGTAATAATGAGTATTTTTATCATGAATTTTACTGTTTTAAACAAAAAGTAGAAATTAAAAAAAATAGCAATACAAAAACAAGCGTTTAGCGCAAAAGTTCTCAATACAATTTAAAATTTATACATTTTTTATATTACAAATTCAATGTACAAAGCGCAGCATTAGTGTGAGAAAGCTGGATGTATCCATTATTATAAAAAATATCAAAAAAAATGTATTTAGATAAATTTTACCATCGCGCAAATATTGTCATTTATAACCTAAAAACGTGTTATATTCAACACGAGGTATCTCTTAAATTAAACAAAAGAAACATTTTTCTACCTATAAGAATTTTGTAATATTGTTTAGTTTTTCTCAAAATATTAGGTTTTCGATATATCTTAATTTTTGAATACAGTATAATTCATTATTCAATGACATATTTTGTTTATTTTTATAGAATAGAACACCCTGTATTTTATATTTGTTACGGTTCAAGTTTCTCAAACTCGAACGTATGTCGCAAACTAAGTCGGACACTGCTGCGCTAACTATTACAAATACGGGATCTTCCATACATTTAGTGCGCTATTTTGAGCCGAATAGTATTGTTCTTCTCTCTAGGTTGTATCGCTAGAGCCGTCACCTTCTCTTATTATTATTTGTAAAGTACAACCGTTACATATTATTATCAAAAAGGTCATTAAGTGTACTTCTACGTTTACAAATTGAATATACAGGACGCAGCATTAGTAAGAGGAACCTAGATATATCCGTTATTATAAAAAATATATGTAGATAAATTTTACCCATCACGCAAATATTGTCATTTATAACCTAAAACGTGTTATATTCAACACCCGGTATCTCTTAAATTAAACAAAAGAAACAATTTTTCCTACCTATAAGAATTTTCTAATATTGTCTAGTTTCTTCTCAAAGTACTAGGTTTTGATATAAATCCTAATTTTGAATACAGTGTGATCCATTACTCAGTGACATAATTTGCTTATTTTTTTTTAAATAGAAGATTTTGTATTTTATATCATTATAAAAAAGTTCATTAAGCGTATTTTTAATTTTATACACCATTTCTTAAACTTAAATTACCAAGATATTTGGCGTTTACTTTTGGATTTTCTGTAAATAACATTTATTCTAACATCAAAATATTTGAGTTGGGTATAACTTTGACTATTTTAAAACATTTGATATTAAATATTATCTTTCTGTTTTGTGTGATTTTTTATTTTTTATTAGTTTTTGTACTGGGGTAAAGTAATAAAAACACATTGCTTGCGCGTAAATTTGTCATCAGAATGTCGCTGATATGCAAGAACTAAGAGCAGAAGCTTTTTGAAGTTTACTGAAAAAATTTCAACGTACTGGCAATACAGGTTACGGAAAATCAAATCCATCTTTCTTTAATTATGTTTCAGTTAGAGAAACTACAACGTTTCACAAAAATGGTAGTGTAAACCGAGACAATTTCCACTACTATTCAACTTCTAGCCTCCATCAAATTTTTGTTCACAATCAAACAAGATAGTCATTAAGGCTGTTCTCTCAGGGAGCTATAAAATTTATGTAAATTTATCTCGCTTATTTTTAGAAATGTTTTCCTGATTTTGCACAAACATATAGCTAACATTATTATTTATGTCGTGTAGAAGCTATTTTTTTATTTTTGTCTTTGTTGTATTTAATTTAATTAAAACGTAAAATAATAGAATAATTGATTTCATTATAAGCCCTAATTTCGACTACTGCGCGACATAGATAATAATTTTCTGACAACCCTACTTTTTTTGTTTTTAACTTAAAAATCAATGAGAAAATTTAACATTAAGTAAACGATAAATACTGAAAACTCTTGAAGAATTGTGAAATGAATGTACTCGCGGGCGAATTTTTCTGAACGCAACAGGCCAGACTTGGAAGCCGATTAATATTAATAGATAAATAATATATTGTTGAATTGTTGATGACAATTTTTTTGTACATGACGTGCATTTTAAACAGTTTTAGAAACAGAAAAAACAACAAATAGCTATTTATGTAACAAGAAATAAAATAGTGAACCGCCTACTAGAAATCTGAAATTGTCTCGAGTGATAAAACAGCCTTAAATGCTTGGGGTGGCATTTTTGGAAAATTATGTAATTTTGGATAAGCAATATGGTGAATCACTTTTATTATAAAAACTTATTACCGGAATTAATTGATCCTATAGATATCCTTGTAGTTTACCATTTAGAATTTCTTATATGTCTGAACAGAGACGTAAACAAAATTCTGCGGCAAACAAATAGAAAAATCTATATAATACATGTAGCGAATTGAATTTATTAATTTCTGTACTTGAAACAATTTCTCTCTTGTTACTCCACATCTTATTATTATAACTAAGATGGGTAGCCACGCCTATGAAGAACCAAATAATTAAACAAATATTCATTTCAAAACTTATGAAAAATTAATGTTTTTCGAAATTTTAAGAATGACTACGATAAGAAATGGTTATCAAATAAAACACGTTTCAAAAAATGGGTGATCAGAGATTTCGTGTATGAAAGATCAAATCCATAATTGAACCACAACTAATGTCTGAGGTGACATAGCGTCATATTGCCAAAAAATTTGATATTAATTTTTTGCTCATGTTTTATTTTGCTACTAAGCGTGGAAGGAAAGATTTTGGGTTATTAAAAATAGCAATAATAATAAGATCAAACGATCTAACGATAACGCCAAACTTTATTTATTTATTTACAACGAATATTAATTAAGTTTAAGGTGGTTATAGGTCGACCAATTTGCAATACGCTGTAAAATTAATTGTAAATTAATATAATAACTTACAGTTCTGTTACATGCAAAACCTCTATTAAAATTGCTGACGTTATCGTTATGTATAACCACAGAGTACGTTATTTTAAGTTATTATCAGAATTTTCTTAAGATTTTAAATTAGAATAGAATCAATACGAGGTTAGTAAATATGATATAGTTAACACATGAATTGCACAGAAAATAATGCTAAAATTAATGGGAAAATATCGGATTGTTTCATAATAAAGCTGGACTGTGTCAAGGGATTGCATTTTTGTGTTAAATAAAATAATTTTATATGAATGTGAGCATAAAACTATCTTTGTTTAAATACTTTGGTAAATAAACCCCTAAGGCTTGGATTCTTAATAACAATAACGTGGTTTATGGTTTAACAAAATTATAATTTTAGAAATATAATCAAACAATCTTACAAATATGAATATAATCCTAAATAACGTTACGTATAATAAACAGTTACAATTTTATTAAATTTTATTAAATTTTAATACACTAACTTAAACTAACGTGGTAAATCTATTTGATGTGTACGTGCGACCTTCAACGGTTCTCGGCAGCTTTTTTCAATCTGGACTGCTTCCTCAATTTTTCCTTACTGTTAGTTATTCTTCCGTTTTTCCGTTTTGGTTTCTAATTGTTTATGCTTTCTTCACCAACAACTTTATTTACTGATATTGTTAATACTACTTCGCAGGTTTTCAACACTTCGTAAGCTTTTTTAACAATGCGCAACTTTATTTTGGTTGTAAACCATTTTTACAATAACTGGATTAATTAATTACATAACCACAACATTCCGACAATAATTGTTTTATGCACCGACTTAAAAACTATACGTTTATTATTCTTTACTGCCCGAGAGCGTTTCTTTCCCACTTTCACTTCACTCCATCACGTTCTCACAAAAATCGATATATATCCTTAACGTACAAGAAACCTCTATATCTTACTACTACACATTATACAACTTTTTTACATCTATACATTCTAATTATGACATTATACAATCACTGCAAAATATCTTGCATGAAGTATGAGTGTTTAAATATTTGAGAGTGACAGTCACAAAGAATTCATGATCAGTAGTAAAGATTAGAACAACTGATGAGAATAATTAAATGCAAACATGCTCTTGGTCATGTTTACAAGTAAAGATTTTGCAACATAATTAAAAATACGTTTATATAAATTCGACTGATAGTGACTCTTTATTTATTGAGGCAGACTGACTTAGAAGTATGGGAAATGAGAACAATCGTGGAAATGAAACTGTTATGTAAAAAGCATGTTCAACGGTACTCGTTAAAGCACAAATGCACTGGTTACGGGCATAAAAGATGCAGAAACAATAATGGTATAGAAGGAATAGAAGGAAAAATAAGACTACCAAAGAACAAACAGAGAAAACTTGTCAAGGATATTGAGAATTGAAAGACAGAGGCAAGATAGACACCTACTTAATTTATGATATATTATTTTAGGCGTCCTTAACAAAAAGTGAATTTTTAGTAGGTACACAAAAGCGATTGGAAAATATGGGTTTTCCGGCTGCTTTTATAATTGGCCGCTTTAGTGTGGCACTATCGGTCAATACTTTCTTTCTTAACATCTGTAACGATATTGTCTTTACAGTTATGTTTTTTCTTTCATAGTTACACTAGTGTTACTTTGTCTTCTCCGGTCTTGATAAGCAAACAACTATAAACAAAACAAAATTGATAATTTGGCCGGATTTGCAAATTAATTATAAGCTTGACACAATATACTCTAATCAATTAATACAATTTGCAAGTTTTCAATTTTGTTCTCTGTGTATATTTATTATTAATAAACTTTGTCAACAGTTAATGAGAGCAGATGACAACGTTTTCGTTTGTTATATTCAACGCAGAGCAAACGACAAATACACCAAAGCTAAGAATTTAATTGATGTTAAACATTGTTCTTAACTGTGATTAATAATATACATATTTGACATATAATAAAAAGTTTTTATTTCTCTAAAATGCTATTCATTTACTTACGGTAAATAATTAAGTATAGTAGTATAATACAGCGTCATCCCCAAAGTCCGCACCAAATGGGAAACTTATTTATTATGAGTTTTTCGAAAAAAAGTTATTCTTCATAAAAGTTTGTGCATCCCCTAAAACTAAAAATGCGAAATGACGAAAGACGCGTAATATACGAGGTGCATTCGAAAATTTGATTTTGAGTCAAATGTAAAGTGCCCTTATTTCAGTAAATATCAAATGTATTTGAAAAAGTTGTTCATCATTAAAAAACTACATCAGATTTAAAGTCATGGCCATCTAAGAGAAATTTGAATTTTCCAATTTTTTTTTTTTTAAAATGGTGGCTATAAGAAAAAGATTTGCTTTAAATGATAATTAAACAATATTTTGTATACAACAGTTAATTTTAAAGAACTTGTAATTTACAAATTGCCCAATTATTGTGCTAATTATGGTCAATTTTTTGTTCATTAGAAAAAATTTCAACATTTTTGGTGCAAAGTTCTTTGATTTTTTGTTGACATCAAAAATTGCTCAAAACAAGTCAGTATCTTAACAAGAATATCATTTTCAATAATAAAAATTAAATTACATCTCAGTATGATGTCCATCCGGCAACAGGCACAGTTCGGTTGTTATTGGAAATTGGAAAAATTAAAATTTCTCCTAGATGGCCATGACTTCAAATCTTGATGTTTTTAATAAAGAACAACTTTTTTAAATAAAATTTTTTATATTTACTGAAATAAGGGCCCTTTATAACTTGTTCAAAATCAAATTTTCGAATACACTTCGTACATTACGCGTGTTTCGCTACGATATGTTGGTGCATTTTTGCTTTAGAAGAGATGCACAAGCTTTATAAAGAATAACTTTTTTATCGAAAAACCCATAATAAAGAAATTACCCATTTGGTGCGGACTTTGAGGATGACACTATAATAGTATTGTTTATTTTTCTTTATGATGTGTTTAGAATGGTGTATGATTTTGGTCTACCATAAGATTAGAATGTCTTTATTGGTTTCACTATAGTATATTAAAGAACTAGTTTCAGAAGAAGCATTTTTATAAGACAAGTACAGTTTCGAAAACGAACCGCGAAGCGAAAGTTTTCGAAAGTACGAGTCGCTAAAATGTCTTCTGAAACAATTCTTTATATTATTTTTTTCTATTTTGGGGTTTTTAGATTAATTTTAAAATAAAATTTCGCAAGTTTTTTAAATTTAAGGAATTTGGAAGTGTAATTGCTAAGGTGGCAATATTTTTATTAAACTTTGGTTTAAATGCTAGTTTAAGTTTAATTAGTACATTTATCATATTTCATTAAAAATAAATGGGCGGAAATAAAAATAAGTAGATAAATAAATCTACTGAACATTAATTACAATTTAAATTAATGCACACCGAACGTAATGACACTTTGGACGTTATCAGTGTTACCACCGTTCGGAATAAAAATTGTTCTATTTCTATAAATGAACTCAAATTTCTATAAAAGAACTCATTTAGATGCTTTTATAGCTCTGTAAGCGACCCAAAATAGAAAATAGTATATTATATACCACGGTTGTGAAGTCTGTCATTATTGCCTTAGCACCCTAGCGAAATAAGGTGCGTAGGCAATAATGGACTTCACAACCATGGTGTATATACTATTTTTTCCACTACTAGCCAAATTTAAGCCAAAAATAAAAAATAAACATTTTTCTTGTAAAAATCAAGTAGCACAGGAATGCAAATAAATCAAAAAGCATTCAAAGCTACATACGTTGATAAACCAACTGCAACTGATTCACTAAACCTTCATTTTCTGAAAATTAATTGGAGTAAAATGTAAATTAGTTGATTTAGGGGCCAATCGCGGCGGTTTAGATTTGTCTGACATATAGAAATTTCCTAATGTCTTTCGAAGATGCTTTTTGTTATTAAAGATTATATCGTATTTAATCAAGTTATTTTGCACCGACTTCAATAAATAGGGGACATCGAAGAAATAATAGATTTTCTTATCGTTTACGAGAAGGTATGGTTTTCGGTGATACATCTATTCTTTTAATTAGGTTTTGAAAATTTTACTACTGCCCTAACATTGGCACCGCATTGTAGTTGTAGCTTTTCTATGCAGTCTAATACTATCGACTTCAATTTGTCACCTTTACATATCGTATTTGTAAAGATGTAGCACAAGGGTTGTTTAAATTTTTATATATAACTCTAACCATGATCACGTAGCAGTTTGAGCTGGCAAAAATTTAAAACCTACTTTAAAATTAACATTTTGGGGCTCGTAAAATATAATTTTAGTGAAAATTGTTTGTATTCCTCTATATATCTCCTGCTTCTTAGTGGTTTATTTTTTAAGTCCACTTGGGCTTTCACAATTTGTGCTCTGCTTTTGGGAAGTAATCGTTGGGAGATGTTAACTTCAATTGAAGTGCTTTCTTTTCACGTTGCAATTTAAGAATGTTCCTCCGTAATTTTTTTACCTAAGAGTATTTGAGCTGCAAGCTTGAGTAGTTTTGGTATAGCTAGAGATGTTAACGGGCATTTATTGCTTCGCCAATATACCTTGCATCATTTGAATCATTGGGTTTCAGAAATTGACACTTGTAATTCATTTAGGAATGGCAAGTGTTCGCCACATACTCGTTAAGTTTTTAGAGTCGACATTTTTTATGCAACAGATCGGACCTTCCAGATTCTGTTAACCATTCAAAACACCTACAACAAAATGTTTGTAATTTACTTAAAATTCTTCATGTAACTTAACTCGCCTGGTTAAATCTCCTTTGGAAAACCTGAAAAACTGATTCTACCATCATATTTAATAAATAAATAAATTCAGGTTATGTATTTGCGGTTATGGGATGGGGGCGCGAATTTTAAACTAATGGCATTTTTTATTCAAATAATTTTATCGTGTTAGGTAATTTTAAGCAGCAAATACGTTAAAGATAATCTCCTGGATATACAAAATTATGTTTCACTCGTTTTTGTTAAACAACTATTCTTAGATTCTCAAAAATTTGAATTTGTCCATTATTAACCTAGGTCAACAATAGAAAAAATTATTAACCACTAATAGAAATTCAACTTCTCAGTTGGCTAGGAGACGCAATAATTGTCCACTTCACAGCTAGTAGTGGAAAAAATATTTAAAGGGTACCATCGCATTATATGCTCTTTGGTATCACATAAATCAGTATAAATATGAGCAATACTTGTTTTATGTTCAACTGGGCGAAATCTAGCTGTTCATGATACAGTTTTGGGGCCATAAAGTGCCTCTTTATAGACCAGTCTTTTTTTGTTATTTTATGGACTGCTGTCAATGCCAAACGTAAATGTCAGGATAAATGTGTGGATTTTAATAGTAAAATCTGTCAATTTATCAACATAAGCAAAGATGACTAGATATACCTCAGTATGACAAATCCTTTCTGCAATTCATATTTTTTTTTGGGTAAAGTCAGTTGAACAGAGTGGAACATAATATCTTGTATTTTAACTCGTTGTGTAACTTTGTTTTATGGACTCGCCACAGATTATGGCATCGCTCCTTCGTAGCTCGTTCAGAATTCTGTGACTCGCCTATAAATAGCTATTATATCTTTTCTTTTACAAAACTGTTTTTTTATAGGTATTAAAGTGTAACTACTAAAGAATTTTCTATTGTATTTAATAGACCACTATTTTTATCACATTTTGCAAACGTATGTAATTGCATGTTAATTGGTTTTTATAGAATTATCTAACGATAAAATTCTGCTTGTTACATCACAAATGAAAATAATCACGATTATAAGAATAGTTACTGTAATTTTTGGTTAATTATTTAATCATTACATTTTAACGGCTGTTTACGTAACGGGAGATTACCTTAGTAGCACATAAAGTCGCCATTACGACTTATCAAGTAGTTTGATTCATTAAGTAGTCAATTTTATGTAACGCTTTGCATTTTTTGCAACTAAATGTAAAATTTTCGTTATTATTTCATGTACCAATGAGAAAATTGTAAATATTACTCTCTAAAATTACTTGTATAGTAATATGTTCAGCAATACTGACGTATTTGTTACTAAGCTACCGTCCGGTATTTGTTACTAAAAAAAAATTGTGTGAGAAACCGTCACTAAAGAATTCTACCTAATACTAACTAAGTATTAATTTGGCTTTCAACGGAGATTGTGGGGGAATGAAATCCCTTAGGTACTCGCCTCCTAACTTATAGGAATGTATCGCTGTCTCCGTTGCCGCGTGAGATTAATTTTTTATTGATTGGGACAATGTTAAGTAGTTAATAGATATAATTTGTTAATGATTATTTATTATCAATTCATATCTACAGTTTAGTTTAGTCGAAACAAAAATTTAGCATTCTAAAAAAGTTAGTAGGTAGTACTGATAAAAAGTCCATTCTTATCAAAATTTAAAACTGTAAATTTGTAACTACTAACCCGTTCATCCAGGAGGGATTCATTATTGTTTAAAATTTCATATATTTTAAGTTACAAAAAATGAACTTACACGACTTCAAACTTTCCTTATGGTCTATAGTCATAAGTACAAAGAACATCCCGCTTTTAGATGTATTTATAAATAACTGCCTAAGAAGTCTATCTACAAATTTGACATTTATTGACCCTATTAAATTAAACATTCTAAACTCAGGTATCTTAAACTAGATATGGCATAATTTCAATGGAAAATTGGTGAACAGAATTCATCGAAAGCCTTTAAATAATATGAAAAATCAGGATATTCTGTTTTTCGACCTCAAGCATGGGTATTTCGGTTATTATAAAAGATACAAGATCGGTTCAAAGTTGTCCATTTCTATGTTGATTAATAATCTAGAAAAAAATCTGAGCCGTCATTTTTTGTCTTTGAATTATGGCAAAAAAATAAAAAACCTAATTTTAGTTTTTATTTGTTTGAGCAAAATGGTCAAAGCTAGACATTTTTAATTGAAACATCGTTCAGGTAGGTTTTGTCAACAAATCTAACTCCGTCCTTCATATTTTCCATGTCATTTTAGATCAATTGAAGAAACCTGACCATAAAGTTTTAAATTAATATTACGTTATTGAGAAAATAAGGTTTCGGTCTAACTAATCCACCACACAACTTGCAAAATTTTACCTGTCGATTATTTTCTTTAGAATGGAGAATTTGGGTTATATAAATTTTGAACGGCTGATATTTATGTGGTATTTATTGAAAGAGACTCTTTTACTAACAGCTTGTAAAATTTTATTCTTATTTTGTCTACCTCCAAATCTTTGTCTACGTTTACAAAACGAACTATATTCGCCTAAATTTGTATTCTGAATACCGCTGCATGTATGTTTAAGAGGTAATTTGTACATTTTGATGCGAAGAGTAATAAATTTCCAGCATATCCCGTTTTTATTCACGGAAAAACCGAATTTTATTGATAAACGTAAAAAATTATTTACGTCAATTACCGAAATGTGACTAAACTGTCAACATTTTCTTAAACAAAATTATTATAGGTAATGTTGTTTTATTGTTTTTAAAGCACTATGATACATCATCGTAAACAAAAAAAAAGAAACTGAATTTAAAAATGTAAAAATCCAATATGGCGCTCATAAGAAAAAAACAAAGTGTTATAAGTCTTGCATCGAAAATGTTATGACAAATATGTGATGACAGATTTAGATTTGTTGTTAAAAGCTACCTTAACGATGTTTCAATTAAAGCTATTGTCGGTTTAGGCTCAAAAAAAATAAAAACAAAAATCAGGTTTTTTTTGCCATAATTCAAAGTTAAAAATTACAGATCAGATTTTCTTTCAGATTATTAATCAGCATAAAATGCGCAACTTTTGCCTAATTTAACCGGTTTTCTATCTGTTATAATAACCGAAATACCAATGCTTGAGGTCGAAAAACGGGCATCCTGTATCATGATACATTAGCTGCGTATATATTAATTAGGTGTCAAAAACTTTATCCAGATCGAAGCAAAATCTGAATATTTTAAAAAAATTACTCTATATGTTTTTTAGGAATTGTTAGTACAATTAATTAGCTTTTAAATGGTATAGTATATGTAGAGTATACGTTTGCGACACCCTGTACAAGTTTTCGGAAATGTTTTATCATATTTTTTGAATTTTTGTTTTAATTAAATCAGGTATTTTCTAAATCTAATTTTAAACAGATTTAATTTAAATTGTTTTTGTAAGATAAATAATTGTTAGTGACGTGACCTAAAGCATGGTGGTGTGTTTATAAATAAATTCTAATGAAAGTTCTTAAAACACTCTAATATAATGATTTTCATCTTTTAATTTTATACGCAATTGCAATTTTGGTTTTATCACTTTTAATTAGGAATATTCTTAAAGAGAAAAGTAACAATTTAACAAATTATTATTTTAGTGGAAGTAATCTTAATTAATGCACAGAAGTAATTAAACGTCTAGTAGTTAGACGTGAAACGATTCTTGTTTAAAAAAAACAAGACAATTATTAAAAGCATTTCATATTTTACCTTAACTGCAGCGTCATAGTCGAGTTGCCTTTGTTCTCTTGATACAGTTCGTTTATCTTCTTCCAACTGTGTTAGTTTTTCTTTCTCTTTTGAACTCGTTGAGCTTCCCGCCCCCGGCGGCGGGTATGATATCCAGAATTGATGTGCCAGTTTGACTAATAGAGCCAAACTGTAAAACTAATATCGTTCTGAAAATAAGAAAAAACATGTTATTTGATAGAATTTAATTTTATCGACAATTTTATTCGTTGTCGGAAATTTCAATATTTTAGCATTGGGACGTGAATATTAAAATTAAATAACTTCAAAACTAGCGTAATTAATATCCAGACGTTAATAACAGAAAAAGCAAATATTTCATTATTGAATTTATTGCGAGTGTTTGTTTTTGTTTTTATTGTGTGAAATGAATTGCATAAGTTTTAATGCCTTTGTGGTAATAATACATAAATTACAGATGAAGTTTTACAGCTCGTTTGTCATTTAAAATGTTAATTTTTACAAAACTGTGGTCGTTTGTGTAGGATCTTATTTATTTGCATTTAATAAATAATTATAGTTGTATTATTTTTTTTGAAAAAATAATCACTTATTGTATTTGTATAGTAATATATTTCTTATTTGAATTGTCTAATACAATTTCATTTTTTTATTCTTTTTTTTTATTTATTCGTTAATTTACATAAGAAAATTATCATACAAATATACTGTAAAAGTCTACAAATTGTTTTCAATTTTCATAAAAATCTATGCTACCTACTTAGAAACTTTTGTTCATAGTTAACATTGTGTTGGTTTATAGTCTCAGGTAGCCTAAGAACAAAAGATTTGAAATAGTTAGTTCAAAGTTTGACCTATCTCTTTGCAGTTTCATATTACATAGTACCAAATGCCGATAAAACGCTTTATTATTTAAGTTATATGGAATATGAAAGTATTTAAACAAAAAGATTATTTCATACCTTTTTGTAGTACTAATAAAGTATTTAAGGCAATATGTAATTAAATTTTCACTTTTAATTTTTAAAATTTGTACATTTTTTTATTTACGTCAAATTCAACACGAATTAGTGCAGGTATTCCTTGGAATCAATACAATCACATTCTGTCCTGTAGACGGCAAGTTTACATAAGTCCATCTGATGAGAACTTCGAACTCCATACATCCCTGGTCATTCCTTTTGAGAAAAATGAACATAGGCTATTCCTATCCACGGACAAAATAGAATGTTTTGTCTGCAAAAAATCAGACTATATTGCAGCTAACTGCCCTGATACCCAATCAGTTACAGTAATTCAATCATCAATAATCAACGAACATACTACCTCTTTGCCTAAAACACCCGAGTCTGGCCAAAAACGAGAATGTCCTAGCTTCTCTATTTCCAACAACTCCTGCACTTCCGATGTTCTACAGACACACAACCTATCAGACGAAACCTCCAGTATCATGCTTCCTCCAAGCCAATACACCATTATAGAAACGACAAGAAAACATACAACTAAAAGAACCAAAAAAGAAACTCTACCAGATACACAACCAGAAGCATCAAACATGTGTTTGCTGAACAATGGCGCCAGTACCTATTTCAACATTGCATTTGGAAATTTCTCCTCAATTGATCTCAGTGTTTGTGATCCAAGTACGTACTCTTCTTTTACTTGGAGTACCTTAAACAGTCTCTATGAGAGTAACCACTTCCTCTTACTTATCACCGACAATGTAGAAAACGCTACTCAATGTAAAACTAAGTGGAATATAACAGACGCCGCCTAAGATAGTTTTAGACCAAGCTTTGAAGAACAAATATGTCAACTACAATTGAGGGCAATGGCAAAGCGCACATTACAGCAATGTAAGAAATAGTCAAGGAGTAAATATGTCTAGTCAAGTTTGCACAAAAATAAGCAAATGTAAGGTAACAAATCTATTCTCAAAATCCCTGCATTAACACAAGATGATTCTATTATCACCGACCGTCAGCAGATTGTTGATATTATTACGTCTGTTTTTCAACATAAATCTAAAAATATGAATGTAACTTATCCAGACCTAGATACTCTTGTTGCTTCTACCTGCAGAATCAAAGCTAATAACGCAAATTCTTGCAATTTGAATGTGCCCTTTTCATTGCAGGAATTACTCTATGTTATTTTTACATACAAAAACTTATCCGCAGGACCAGATAACATCCCATCCATCTTCTTTAAAAACCTGTCCAACTCAAGTCTTTTAAAACTGTTGAAATTATACAATAAAATCTGTGCCAAAAAAATTTCCAAGAATTTGGCAAGAGTCCAATGTTATTTCAAATAAAAAACAGTGAAAGCCCCAAAATGAGACCAACTTCTACAGACCAACTTCTACAGACCAACTTCTACAGACCAACATCCTTGACATGCACAAGGTGTAAGCTGCTAGAAAAAATGGTCAACAAAAAACTTCTCTGGTTCCTTAAAAAATGCAATATTATGCTTGTAAATAATCAGGATTTAGACCACAACGTAGCACTATAGACAATCTAGTTGTGTTACAAACATACATTGCAGACGCATTTAACAGGAAACAATAAGTAATAGCGACCACGTTTGACATTGAAAATGCCTTCAACACTCTACATACACCCATCATTACCAAGAAACTTGCAGAACATAATACATTAGAAAACGTCTACTCTTTTATCAATAACTTCCTAACAAACCAATCTTTTAGAGTAGTAGCTAATGGAAAAATATCCAAGCCATTCATACAAGAAAACGGTGTACATCAAGAGTCAATTTTGAGTCAACATTATTTATTCTAGCAATCAACCATATTTGTTCTACCTTACGACTGCCTGTAAAATACCTTCTCTATGCCGATGATCTGATCCTATTCTCCTTCGGCTTTCTAACAAGGGTCTCGATTCCGATTGCAGTATTTTTAAATTAACATTCTTATCAATATAAAATGAATTTAATGTTTTGAAAAAAGTTGAAAATATTAAATTCATTTTATATAAATTGTATTAATAATATTATTAAATAAAAAAAATACGACAATCAGAGTCGAACCTCGGATTTGTTGGTATGAATCATTATAAACGGTTTTTTAATTAAAATACGTTTTAAACAGTTACATTACCACATAAATTTGATCTTATTTTTCTACAGGGTGAATGAGACCATCCGTACCCGTCATTTTTTTCGAAAACGGTTAATCGTAGAAAGAATCGAATGGGGATATTATAATTTTCCGGAAAAGTCAAGATCTGGTCTAGATGGCAATGAACTTACAAAATTTAAATGGCACCATAATATGTCAAATGAGTATCGTTGAAAAGATGTTTAAAAAACAAGCAACTTTTGTAAGAAAGGTTTTTTTGTTACTGCCACGCTTTTTTAGTAATATTCTATTGAAGTTATTAAATTGGTTTATTCAAAGTCAGTATTTAAAATCTATTACGGGGTCACAAGTATTCAAAACTTCTTCCTTTTACTTCTAAACAATGTTGAGCTCTTCTAGTTACATCGTCTAAGCTAACTAGATTTTAAATGCTGACTTTTAACAAACCAAATTGTTTAAAAAATTTTTACTTTTAAAGATCTTTTTAACGATACCACATTTGAAATATAATGCCATTTAAAATTCATAAGTAACATAGCCATTTGCTCGAGATCCTGACTTTTCCGGGAAATAATAAAATTACCATTCAATTCTTTACTACGGCTTTTGTGATAAATATTTTTGGCGTAACTCTCTACAACTAACCGTTTTTTAAAAACATGACTGATACGGGTGGTCCATTCACCATGTATATAACAAAATATGTTTACTTAAATTAAGTTGAAAATTCCTATTAATTAAAATATGTTTATATATTGTGCTCAAAATTGTGTCCATAATAGATATGCAATAATTTTAAATTCTATGGGACACATGGTATACTTTAAGTTATATTTTAAAATCGAAACTAGGTAGCCGTGACTACCATAAATTATTTATGTTTCAAGTAAAAGTAACCAAAAATGCAAACTTGAAGTTATATTTTTGTATTACTTGTTCAATTTTATTACGGTTCTTCTTACAATTTAATTTTTTTAAATGTAGCCAAATAAGTATTATTGATTTATTAAAATTTAAAAATATATTTTTAAATCTTTGTAAATAAGTCACAACGAAGTTAAATACTTAACAAAGTCAATATTTTTTAACTTTCCTTTAAAATATTATTGTAATTTTTTTAAAAGGATTTATTGCCATAATAATTTGCTTAATCAGATTATTTATTTGTTTGTATATTTGTTACGCCCAAACATCGAAAACGCTCACTGAGCGAAAAACGACCGCAACGCGTTCTGGACGGTGCCGAACGATCAAATACCGAAATGACATAATTTTTCGCTTTGTGTCCCTTTTCGTTGACCACGACGCGTCGTGGACAATGCTCAAACGGCCACAACGCGTTCTGGATAATTTAAAAAGCTCATAAACCGATCTTTCTTGTCTAGACTTGTCAGTGTGTTTCCGACTGCCTTCGAGTGAAGATATGTCTATGTTATTAAGCGAAGTCGCTACTATTGTAGCTAAAAATGATAATACGAGAGAGGTGTTTAATGAATGTTTAATGTTAAGTAAATTTACAAAAATAACTGAAAATTTCAAAATCTTTATTGTAGGCTTATTTCTACATGGAACTTTATTCACTTGTTTTTGCAGGCACTATTATTGTGGCATTTAGAATTGCACAACACTTTATTAGCCTTGCAGTTGCACTTTTTTGTACTACAATAACGCTTACAATGGCACATGACAAATCCTTGTTTTGATCCAGATGAAAGAGCTGAAGCTTTTCTCAAATTTAATGAACAACTTGGAACATCCGATGCGTTTATAAAATTTGAATCAGCGAAGTCGAATTCATTGCGACTATAAAGTCTTTCCAGCACGCCCTCTTTAGTTCCCAATTTATACAAGCTGGAATCATTAACGCTTAGAACAACAGCTAGAACACTCCTAGGAGCAAGCCGCCCCCTGTCGACATCTGGAACTTTGACTACGACATTGTGACCGATCTCAGCAGGAGGTAGTTTATCACGGACAGCGCTAGCATTTTCCAGCTTGCTTCTCCATTCCTGCTGTAGCAGTTTTGCGTTGCTCTCTGATTGCATCACGTCGGCAGCAAAGGTTGCATACAATGTCTCCTTCAATTTCAATCCCACACTTCATGTGTACTTTTAAGCTGCATGTATTACATGGTTGGGTAACTCCAAAATCTTCGCAAATAGAACATGCTGTCACAGTGGAAACTGCATTGGTTACATTTTCTTCCCCTTCCTGATCTTTTCGAGTGTCATCCTCGACATCCCTTCCAAGATTTTCTCCAAATCTTCTTCCGTTTCCAAAGATTCATATGTTTCCCTTTCCAGAGAAGAATCTGCCAGTCCGATTCTTTGCTCGTCACCAAACATGGCCTCGTAAGGACTTTTTCTAATCCCTTCGTGCAAGGCACGATTTTTTTGCTCTGAATAAACCGTAATCCCTCTGACCATTTTTGGTATCATTGTCAAGCATCCACGCTACCAACATATCTCTGACGTCCTGATTGGATCGTTCTACCGATCCTTGGCTCTGTGAGTGGCGGGGCTTACCATGCACAAGTTTAAGGCCTGGCCACAGATTCCTTAACTCTTCAATTATCTTATTAGAAAATTCTCTACCGTTGTCACTTTGCAAAATAAAGGGAGCACCGAACATGCAAAAAATGTCTACTACATTATATGCGACTTCTTCAGCTGTTTTCGTTTTGAGTGGTTTCAAAATTGTAAATTTTGTTAGATGGTCTTGGTAGTTCAATATGAAACGATAGTCGCGGTCGGCTTCGGTCTGCATATCGATCAAATCTACTTGACATCTCGAATTCATGTGATTTGATAGGATTGGTGCAACAACTAACCCTTTTTTCTTGATCTTCTTCTTTCCCTGACATTGCTCGCAGAGAGATAAATAGATCTGTATAGCTACTCTCGTAACATTGCAATATTTTTGTTGATTTCAGCCTCCATAACTAGAAAGAAACAAAGAACCCTTTAAGTGTGTGAAGGTGGGTCGAATACTTACGACAAGAAACTATTTTTACCAAATTAGTATTTTTCTGTTAATTATTCATGATGAAAAATCCAATTTTCAACTAAATACGTAATTTACAGTTTAAAATTAAGAAATGTAGGGATTTATGGAACACGTATAGAAAATAATTAGACCAATATTTAATAGAAATAGCTTCTAAGTAACATACCTCTTGTTCGTTTGTGTCCAGTTGCCATATGAGCAGCTTCAATAATGCCAAAAAGATCCCCGTTTTACAGTAATATCGAAAATTTCCATCCTGTGTTCCTTTGGGCTTTTCAATTAACTTTTCAGATTCCCCAATTGTTATAATATCATACCTTTTGAGTCTTCTGTATTGTTTGGACGACAAGGGCATTTTGCTATCTTTTAAGCGGTTCGCTTCTTTCACTTCTCGGACGATCTCTTCATACCGTTCGTTCGTAAAATAATCACTCCGATCATTGCTGTTATCAACGATATTTTTAAGTTTTTCATTAAACACCTTTCTCGTATTATCGTTTTTTAGCTACAATAGTAGCTACTTCGCTTAATAACATAGACATATCTTCACTGAAGGCAGTCGGAAACACACTGACAAGTCTAGACAAGAAAGATCGGTTTATGTGCTTTCTAAATTATCCAGAACGCGTTGTGGCCGTTTGAGCATTGTCCACGACGCGTCGTGGTCAACGAAAAGGGACACAAAGCGAAAAATTATGTCATTTCGGTATTTGATCGTTCGGCACCGTCCAGAACGCGTTGCGGTCGTTTTTCGCTCAGTGAGCGTTTTCGATGTTTGGGCGTAACATATTTATATGTTTGCAAAAAAGATACTCAACAGAGTTATTTAAACTACAATTATAGAGTACTGTAAAAGACAAAACAGAAAAACATTAACCAAAATAAAAACATACTGCATGTATTATGAAAAGAGTTTTATAAGAAGAATTTTGGCTATTTATGTCTTAAAAGAATAAGTGTGGCAGTTTGCCTTATAAACTATACAGTATTTTTTTTAATTCTTTTGCAAAATAAATAAAATATATTTTTGAAACAAAATTCAAGTCGATATTTTTAAATTTTGAGGTTAGCAATACAAACTGAGTGGTTATGAATGTTGAATTTAAATTTATGTAGAGTATTTAAAATTTCTCCAGAAATTCGTGAAATTGCGTTCAAAATATATGCAGTTCTTCCAAATCAAATAAGGGCTTTATTTATTAATTCGAACAATAGTCAAAACAAAAATCCAGACAAAAAAATAATTTTAAAATTAATTTGAATAGTATAAATTAAATTTTGTTTTCTAATTTTTGATATGTCTGATGGGCAAAAAATGTTTTAAAAGTAAAGCCATGCATAACCGTCTTAAATTTTTGGCATTCTGACAATCGGTGGCAATTCTAATTAATCAAAATGCCTGGCAATTCTACTCCCAGTAAACAACAAACGTTGAAGTTGTTGCAAGAGAAATTTTCATATAGAGGTTGTCACAAAATTTGTGTTCCAGGTTTAATAGGAACATTAAAACAAACAACTTTTTTTACTGAAACTTTTATGTTTAATTAAGCCAAAAGGTTGCTCAAAGTCAAAAATTAAAAACTTGATGTAAATATTTAATTTAAACGAAAATTTTGTTTTATCAGTTTCAAAATAGATAAAAAAGATGTTGCAATTGATTTTTGAAAGTTTCTTGTCGAGTTAAAAAATTTCAAGCAATTTTGATAAAAATTTACAAACGTGACTTTTAAATATCTTAAATATGGGTGTAGAACAAATTTTTAATAACTTAAAAAATAAAACTTATAGAATATTGAAGTCGACCAAATAAAAAATTAATGTTTTTCGAATACTGTGAAATGTTCAGGAATAGTTTCTATGCTCTCTCTTTGTATTTAACAAATTAAATGTCAAACTTAATGATAGAACGTCCTGATGGAAGGAGCTTCCAGAAGGACAGCTAGACAAACCCATAGGTCCTGCCGGCAGGACGTTGTTTCTAACTTGTCTTTATAGAAGGAAGTGTGCGGCTTCCGGCGGTACAAGAACATATTCCATTAGCCGATTAGAGGATTTTTACATTTTCTATTTATGCTTTATTAAAATCTTATTAAGGAAAAAATAAATCAGGTTTGCTGGCTAAGATTTTTATTTATATGGAAAAATAAAAAACACTATTAAAACAAAAATGACATGAAAATAATATTAGTGATTATATGTACAATAAGGAAATAATAACAAAAATTATGACACTGATTAAAGAATTATTAAAGAAGTTTTTTTTATTAGGAATTCCGTGCAGAATGTGATGCAAAAACAATTTTGCTCGGTGGTGGGCGCACATAGAACAGTCTGTCTATCACAAGTTTGACAAAAGTTTTGATTTTTTTTTATTCTCCTGCATACTACACATTTGCGTTGAAGTCTTTTTTTTTCCTGATGTAGTACTTAATGCTACCATTGTATGCTTTGCATCATACGCAGAGCTGCCATACAATGTTGTACTACATGACCCCACAAAAGTATGTATTTTTTTATCGCGCCAAGTGCAGCTGATAACATTCACGTCATTAATAGTTGTTTGAGCGACCACGGTAGCTCCCTATTTTTCTGGACATTTTTCTTTCAACATTTTAATAGGAAATTGCCTCGTTGTTGTGTTGACAATCCCTATAAAGAATAAACTTCTCTTTTTAACTCCATTGTTGTTTTAACGGAGGTAAATCAAGAGTCGGCCACGATAATTCTTCCTGAACCGTGCCAAAGTTCTGTTAGTCGCAAAATTGTTCCTGTTCCGGCACCTAGTCCAACCTGCCACTTTTTACTATCAACATCTGCTAAAGGTTTAGCTTCACAACCGATCCCTTTCGGCTTTCTTTTAATTTTTATAAAGGTCGTCATTTCGTTTTCATCATAATTTTCCCTGCCGTACCAAGCGAACATTGACTTATCTGCACACTGCTTGTAACCTGGTCTGAAAACGTGATTCAGTTTTGCATAAATCATATTTATAGAGTCTTTAATAGTTTTCCATCTGTCATCATTATCCTCATTCACAGAAAAGGCTAAATTCTTGAGACTAAATTTAAATCTGTGGTATCCTATGCTAAAGCGTTTTCCGAATGCTGGAACAGGAAATATTTGATTTTCTTTTTTTAGTGACCAATATTTTTGTCTTATGTGAAAAATGTTGGTACCTATGGCATATAGAAGTCCAATAACTTTAAAAAACTCAGATTTGCTTATTGTTTCGTTTCTGAATCTAGGTTTTTGTTGCAAGCTTCAAGAATAGTTTCATTTTGCTTGTACGAGAAAAATAATAGCCACATCTCAAGTTCTTTCATATTGTGTACAAGGTGGTGCCACGTAAGATGCCCTACTACCTTATTTCGAAAACCGTAGGGTTTAGAAAAAAGTTTTAAATACAAAAGTTGTCGGGGATCACGTAAATTTTTCAAATATTCTAGTGTGGTCCACAAAAACGTGGCGGCAAAAAAAACATTTTCTTAAATGGAACACCTTATATTTTATTACAATTCCAGATTCTATGAAGAATTTTAAGACTTTTTTGTTATTACATGTTTTTCGAAAAATACTATATTTTTGTAGTTATTGCCATTTAAAGAAAAAATTTAAAAATATGGATTTGTTGAATTTATTGAAAAAGTAACTTTTCATTAATTAAGTTTCTTGAAAATTTGGGTGGTTATTAATAGTAACCTACTCTATTTCGATGCAGCTTCGTTTTTCGAAAATTTTATGAAGAGTGCAAAAAACAAATGTCCAAAATTTCCACATTTCGATCGCATTAAACTAATGGAACACCCAGTTTTTTATGGCCGGATTCTCCATTTGATTCTCTATCAAATGGTATATGTATGTTATATACCTAAAAGTAACAGATATTGCATAATAACTTTATTTTTAAATCAACAACATTTCACTGGTATTTCTTTATAATACCGTATCTATGTATTGTTTAATCTAGTAGGCCTTTTGTTTCCAAATAAACAATTGATTTTTAACTTGACAGCCAATATCACAGGCGACTATTTTTAGTTTTGTTGTTGCATTTAGTTGATCTTGCTTCAAAGTAATCAAATAAATAAGTTAAATAAGTAAAGATTTTTTGAATCTCTGAGTCAATAAATATGAAATATTCTATTGAAGAACGCCTGAAGCTATACGAATGCTACATTCATAACAACAATAGCCCTGAACTAGCTCTTAGAGAATACAGAGGACTTTATCTAGACAGACGTGTGCCATGTAAATAAATATTTGGAAGAATTATCCGTGATCTACAGGGCGGTTTTGTAATCAACAACAAAAGAGCTAGAGCAAAACCTGTTCTTAATGAGGAAAATCAGTTGCAAGTTCTCCTGTATTACGAAGAAAATAATGAAAATTCTCAACGCGATGGAGAACGCGATATAGAAATTAGCAAAACCAGTATACAAAGAATATTATCTATTAATGAATACCATAGCTATAAATTACTCCCCGTTCAGGAATTGTCTGAGAATGATTTCATAAACAGAGAAGTTAATTGCATGGAGTTGTTAGAGAGACATTTCAAAAATGGCATTTTGAAAAAAAATTTATTCACCGATGAAGCTACCTTCCGCACAAGCGGAATGTTTAATAGAAAAAATACACATTATTATTCCAGATTTAATGAACGTAAAATAAAACCTATCAAAAGCAGGGACATCAAAGTGTAAATGTGTGGTGCGGAATTCTAAAAGATAGAATTATTGGCCCAATATTCTATCAGCAAAATTTAAACGGCCAGAGGAATTTGGAGCTCCTGATCAATGAAATTCAACCAAATTTACCAGAAGATATGCGTGAAGGATTGGTGATTCACAAGACAGCGCTCTACCAGGGCTGTTGTGGATTGGTTAAATGCAAATTTCCCAATGCTCATTGGAAGAGGTGAAACAATAGATTGGCCTCCTCAAAGTCCTGACTTGACACCACTGAATTTCTTTCTATAGGGACATCTCAAGTCTATTGTATATAAGAATCGTTCCAATAATATTGAGGACCTAAAAAATAAAATTCGAGAAACGATTATTACTACGAATCAGATTAATGCTGTTTCAAACTCAGTTAAAATCCTTCAACAAAGATATACTATTTGTATTGCTAAAAGAGGTGGATATGTTGAAAATGAATTATAATTAAGTTAACACAATCATTGTTGTTCAAATATAATTAAGTTATTACAACGATTTTATTATAGAAATGCCAGTGAAATGTTGTTGATTTAGAAATAACGTGATTATGAAATATTTGTTAGTTTTAGGTGTATAACATGCATATACCATTTGGTAGAGAATCAAATGGAGAATCCGACCATAAAAAGAAATACTGGGTGTTTCATTAAGAATTAGCGAGTTTAATGCGATCGAAATGTGGAAATTTTGGACATTTGTTTTTCGCACACTTTATAAAATTTTGGAAAAACGAAGCTGCATCGAAATAGAGTAGGTTACTATTAATAACCACCAAAATTTTCAAGAAATTTAATTAATGACAAGTTACTTTTTGAATAAATTCAAAAAATCCATATTTTTTCATTTTTTTTAAATTGCAATAACTAAAAAATATAGTTTTTTTCGAAAAACATGTAATAACAAAAGAGTCTTACAATTTTTTGTAGAATCTGGAATTGTAATAAAATATAAGGTGTTCCATTTAAGAAAATGTTTTTTTTGTCGGCACATTTTTGTAGACCACCCTGTATGCGGGAAACTAGAATATTTAAAAATGTACGTGATCTCCGACAACTTTGTATTTAAAACTTTTTTCTAAACCCTGCGGTTTTCGAGATAAGGTAGTAAGGCATCTTACGTTTACCACCTGTACATGGTCAACATACAATATTATATTTTATATCGATAAACTGATCAACTTTGGTGTGCTTACCGAGTTTCCATGTGGTATTATGCACAATTACCTCTTCATTGTTATTAAGTATATGAACTAATTGAGTATTTCTTCTATGTAAATCTTCTTCTTTTTATTATTTATATCATCATCGTCACCACACTATACAGGTTTATACTGATCTTCATAATACTTACATGACAATACAATATTTAAAATGTTCCATACACATAAATAAATAAAATATCGTCGTCCGAATTCTCATCTTCACTTGAAGAAGAAGATGATGAAATTTCAAACTGATTTCATTTCGTCGATGTATTTTGTATGCTTGTACTGGCTTCTTGACTGCAAGATGCAACGTTTTCATTCCTACAGCATGTGTCATTGTACGTTCTTTGTTGATTTTTTCTGAGGCTAAAAATTAGTTAAAAATTACATTATAATGAGTTATACTTATAAGACATCTTATTATTGTTAAAATGATATTATTTATAATTTTTCTAAATAATAAATTTCAATAATTCAAATAGGTATACTGAAAATTTTAATATAAATAAAGTACACAAATTATTGATGCTACCAGAATATTTTGATGAATAAATAAAATGCTAAGTAGATAAAAATGTTTGATTTATTTTAGAAATTTTATCCACAAGCTAGATTTAATCAATTCCCCGAAGCAATTATAATGTCATTAATAAAATTTAAAATTGCAATAAAGTGTCTGCCATCTCAAAAAGATGTAGAAATAACTTCTACAAATTCTACGAGTTACAGTTACTTTACAGTTTTAAAACATTAAGAAATTAACTGTCAGTTGTTGTAATATTAACATTATTCGTTACTCAAAATAACTAAAAATTCAAACCCAATGTGGGTTTAAAAAGTATAATAATTTTGTTGATTAAAATTTATTATTAATAGATCTTTGACGTCAGTACTTTCAAAATTTTGATTATATTCTATTGTTGGATAATATAAACATTCCGTTGTGTTTTCCAAAATGTTCATGCTTAATCAACTTACACAAAATACCACGCAATTGCCCCGCTGTTTCATGTTCCCATAAATTGTAGTCCTATAGGTATTAATGGTTACTAAAATTAGCAGATGTACTACCCTAATTTTATTGCATCAAATAATTATATTATGGTTTTCTTTATTTTAGGCGTATGTTGTTTTAATGAAAATGAAGTGCAACGAATAAAGCAAATAAACAGTAAAAATTTTCCCGAATATTTTTTACTTGTAAGGTTATTCGATTAAAAACAAAACACCAGCAGTTATTTATTGGGGAATGTTTAGTTCTATTCGGCCTTCATATCACTTTAACGTTAATCTTAGTTTAGATCGAATTGCTGGAAACAGTAGTAAAAGTCAATATCTGTGACAACTGTACATTTTTTCCGCAAATAAGGATGGACTTTTTAATGTTTCATGAACTAACATTGATTTTTAATTTATAAAATGTGAATTTTGATTAACTGTTAGCCGTTATTGGCTTTTACAACTTTATTATTAATAAGATTACGGTGAAAGGGCGACTCGTGTAATAGAACTTTGTGTTCGAGTACCGTAAAAGTAACTAAATTTAGCTATAAAGAACTCTTACATAATTTGAAAGGAAATCAATTTTTCTATTATATTAAAACATAATTACATTGTTAATTAAAACGTAAATTGTTTATGTAGGCAATTTTAGCAATTTATGTAAGAAATAATCATTGTTAGGAGAAATATGAGGTTTGGTATTAACGTTTAAGTTCTGTAATTGATTTTTGTAACAGTCGCAGATTTTAAACTTTACAGTGTTTGGCATTAAATAAAGGTACATAAAAAGCCTATAAACTTCAGTTAATTAACATCGATTTAAAAATGAAGAAAAATCATGGACAAAACTTAATTACGAATATATTGATATAAATGTGTTAAAAATCTTCAAAATTTTATTACAAAAGAGTTAAGGAATTTTTAAAATTTGTTTGTAGTATCATAAAACGTAAAAAGTGAATATTTTTCAAAAAATACGAGTTGCTGTAAATTTTATTATTGCTAATATTTATTTTTATTATACCAGAAATTCAATTCAATTAATTGAATGTACTTTTTATTGTTTTGTTTTAGTACGTACCTACTTTTTAAGTAATAAATTATTTGCTTGTTTATGGATCATTTAATAACTAAAATTAAATTAAAACTGTGTGTAAAATGCAAAAAGAATTTTCGGAAATTCTGATTGAAATACTTTAATGCAATATGAAAATTGACTATAAAACAATTTATATAGAATCGTCTTTGAATAAAATGAAGTAAGTGTTGAATTTCGACATAGGGTACCTGGTACAGTGATTAACCACTTAAGCATCTACCTAAACTTTGACAGATTAAAACATAAAGTATTTTATACAGGGTAATTTATTGGTAAATGCGCATATGTTAGGATTAGATAGAGGACATCGAGATGATTGTAAAAACATATAGGTATTGTACAGGTTTCCGATCTTTTATAACCAAGATACAGGGTGTTATATTTATTTTGTTTATTTTTTTTATTTGCGCATACCTAACAAACCACATTGTAAATTTTCTTTAAATTGGCAACATATGTTTCTTGTCCAGAAATGTATCTGATGGCATAATGTTGAAAAATTTTGTTTACTTAAAAATACGCATTTTATCCTAAACACGGCTCTGTCAATTAATTTTGGATTTAGACTTTAAACCATAAATTAAAGGTAAATACAAAAATAACAAATTTCATTATTTTAAAATAAAAAATGCATAAACTACGAAATAAATTTATTTTATTTGAATTTTAGACCAATGTATTACCGAAACATTTAAGTTTGCTCAAATTAGTTATAACAAAATTGTACACGGAAACTAGAAAAGTGACTATTTTAACTAAACTAAACTAAATACATAAACAGATTTTCAAAATATTGACATACAAGGTGCCTTTTTTAAGTAAACTAAAGAAAATTAATTCGTGAGTTATAGGCAAATAAAGAAATACACAAAATTAATAAAACACTCTGTATCTTACTTATAAAGGATCGGAGATCTAAACAATATATATGTTTTTTAAAGTCTTATTGATGTCCCCTATCTAATCCTAACGTATGCTCATTTAGCGATGAATCGCCCTGTATATACATATATAATAAATAGCACAATATACGCTAAGAATTGTAAAAAATCAGATGGTGGTATTGCGTTTACTCAAAATCAATGTTTTCATAACAATTCCAACACATTTACTCAAAATTACACAACTTGATAGTTACTGGCCATCATGATACAGTTATTGGCATACGTCGTGTATAGTGATTGGCCATTCAAAACTTAATCTGTTTTTTGAAGTTCACATGATATTTTCTCCGATTTTCGAAATTTTTAGAATTTTTAATGGTTCATTATTCATTTATAATAACTTTGTACAAGTGAGGAACAAATAAAACATTCAACAATACACGCAAGGTAACGGGTTTTACTAGCTCCAGAAGGTGACAGACTCGTCTTCGACTCGTCAGTCATATCCATTTGTCCGCCAGTAAAAATCGTTTTACCTTGCTAGTAATGTTAAATACTATTACACAAGTAAAGCACATTCCAGTCTTATTGTAATATATTGAAAGGATTATTAATGTTTTGACGTTCTTGCATTGTATGATACGTGTAACCAGTTTCACTTGTCAGCAAAATATCTAAAATAATTTTAATTTTTTCCTTGAGTATCATTGTCAACATTTCTTCTTCCAACAGAATTATTAGAAAAAAAGATTCTTCTTTACCTTTGAAGAAGTTTCTTGGCATTCAGAAGTTTTATTTACCATTTGACCCTCTGTGTTATTTTCACTTGCAACTTTAGCATTTAGAGAGATGAACTAGTACATGTTGCTGTCTCATCATTGCTGTTTTCAATTTCTTCAGAACTAGCTTTGCTATCTTTAGACTTTTTCAGATTAGTTTTTTCCTGTTGTTTTTTATCTTTTTTTTTCAATTTATTTTTTAATTTGTTTTGTTGCTCTTGTTGCTTTTTCTGTTGTTTTTGAATTCTCTATGGTTTCCGTCTGGGGTTTTTGGCCGATTCAGTACCTAATCGGTTGTTGATGTCGATGTATTACATATATAGATTTTGAAGGCTTACATTTTTCTAAGGTTCAAGCCAAAAAAATAGAAATTTGCATTTTGTCGGTAGCAAAAATATTGATTATAATGGGTATACTTTCTATGTCAAAGTAAGAATCGTTTTTCAAATAATCAGCTTCAATAGTATTTTGATTTTGCTTCAACAGTAGTATTATTAGTATTTGTTTGGAGTTCAGTACACAGTTGGTTAACTTGATGGGTTAAATAAGTAGAATTACCATCGATGAATAGTATAATTGGAAATTTTGTACCATTTCGTAGTAATAAAAAGGTGTGTTTCGTCCATCCATTATCACTGTACACAACACTCCTGACCCGGCACTCAATTAGTTATGGCCAATGTTAGTCGTAATTAGCCGTATATGATTATAAGAAGTAAGTAAACTAGAAGTTCCAAACGTAAACATGACTCTCAATTTTTTTTTAGAATGGCCTTGGCTAATTTGGGGGCTAGAACCCTCTTGTTTTTGGAGACAACAGCAAGCATGTTTCATCGCTATTAAACACGCGGTTTGGATCATTTACAATATCAAAAAAATTGTTTTCTTGGAAATACGATTTTGTTTCTATAAACCATTTCCTTATGGCTGCTTCAGAAGTATTGGCACTAGCAGCTGTAATTGCCTCGGATGTTCTCAGCGAAACCATAGGATGTCGTCGCAAAAATGACCTTATTCAACAACGACTTAGAAGATTTTCTTTGAAAGGATTTGGTCTTTGTTGGTAGTTTAAAACCTTTTTTACTGAAAACTCAACCTCTTCATTTTGAACTAGAAAGCCAATTGTATGGCACGAAAATATTCAATTTTTTAATGTTTTTTTTTCGTGATCTGTTAGGACGGTCTAGGACCAGATGTAACCTTATTAGCAAAGTTAACATCTCGCCTGAATTGAAGAGTTGCTTTTGGAACGTTATATATTAATAAAGCATGTCCTTGCAACATTGTGTCCTCAATATACACACTTATATAGTGATGGCCGCCTCAGCAATAATTATTGGCCACCATGCCAACAACTGTTACCAAATGTTAAAATATAATGTTTTTTACGTAAATATAAGAATATAAAAATAAGAAATTCCGGTAGTATTACAAGTACAATTATGTGTACCAGTTGTTGGTCACCCAAAATAATCGACAAAAGCCTAACCACACTTTCTGAATTTAACAGACAATTGTCAAGTTGAATAGATAAATCCTAAAGAAATATTATAAGTATCATAATAAATGTATATCCCATCGATTGCTCACCAAAACAACTACTACTAATAATGACATGTCAGTTAAAGAAAGAGAGATACAAGGTAAGATTAGGAAGATTTCACTAAAGAGATGAGAAAAGGGAAGAAGACAACAGTGTTATTCCAGAAACTGTTCATTGATAATCAATAATGGATATGGGGCAAGAACAATGAGGCACCAGTATTATCAAAACTGATTGAAGATAATACTCCAAAAAACTAGTAGTACACAATTCAGAAAAGAAAAATATAAAGACGAAACATTAAACGATTAAATGGAAAAGTAAAAGAACTGTAAAAGACTTTGAAAAAAGAGACATTAACATCCTAGCAATCACGGACACAAAAACAAAGGAAAAAAGCCCTGAAACTGAAGGGCATATGATGATATCAAGCGGAGTCAGTAATGAACAAAGAGCCAAAAGATGTGCTGGATGCCTAGTACATAAAAATATGATAAACTATTAAAAAAAATGTGTATTCGAAAGAGCAATTAAAATTGAACTACAAATCGACAAAAATTGTAAATTACATCTAATTATTCTGTATGGCCCAAATGACAATGACAAAGCGAAAATTAAAGATGAGTTCTGGGAAAAAGCAACTGATATTTTAGAAAATTGTAAGGGTAGAACTTTGGTAATGGGCGACTTAAATGGCAGAGTTGGCACAAAAGATGATAAGACGAGCGGTGTTATTAGGAAATAAGAAGAGCCAACAAGAAATACTCGTAACAATGGACATAGGATCATTAATTATTGCGCAAAAAAATAATGTAATTGCCATGAATTCATTTCTCTAACACAAAGACTCGCAGAAATACACCAGGGAGGTGCCCAGCAGAAAAAGAAAATCCATAATTGACTACGTGTTAATGGATAGAAACCACACACGTGAAATAAGAGATGTGATAGTCGTAAGAGCAGCAGAAATAAACAGTGATCATTATCTTCTGAAAGTAAATGATTGCAGACAGTGGATAATAAAAATGAGAAAGTCAAATTATGCAAGAAAGACAAGGAAACAATACAAACATACAGACTAGTAATAGAAGAAGTAGCGGAAATGTGTAGCAAAAAAGTTGAAAAAAATGTTAATAGAGACAGGAAGTAATAAATACAATAATGTAAATGAAGCATGGGAAACCTTCAAAAACATCCTAGTTTGTGTAACATGTGGTACCGTGAAACTAAATAGAAGCAGAAAACAAACAAATTGGTAGTGTGAAGAAGTTAAAAAGGAAATTAAATTGAAGAAAGAAAAATGGAAGATCCACTTGCGAAACAAAAATGAACAAACGTACCAAGACTATAAAAAGCAAAGAATACAATATTACAAGTTTAAATGGAACCATGGGAAGAGTTTGGAAGAAAAATAAAAAAGGACTTTCATACAAATCAAAAATTGTTCTTTAAAACGGTAAAAAATCTAAAATTTGGGTATAAGAATTATATCATTAAGCATATTAAGGATGAACAAGAAATAATACTTAAGTCGGGAGAAAACATCATTGAAAGATGGAAAAGATATTTTAAGAACCTACTCAATAAGGAAAATAATAACAACAATAAACGAACAATTTGTAATGTGGAAGAATTCCAACAACAACGATAAAATATTAAAGAAGAAGATGTCAAAATTGCTATTGGAGCTGATAGGATAACAGCAGAAATTACTCTCCTAAGTACAGCGTCAAAGGTACATGAAAGAATCCATCAAATAAAACCAAACAGAGAGCAAAAGGTACAACTAGAAGAGTCCCAAAGTGAATTTAGAAAAGGCAGAAGTATACAAGACAATATATTTATAATTTAAAAAAAATGGAGAAAAAATAAGAACACAAAAAATAAAGAAATATACGGAGCCTTCATTGATTTGGAAAAATCATTCGACATAATATCAAGATAAGTCGTAGAAGAAAGCATGATTAAAAATAACATTAATATAAATTTAATTAGAACAATAATAAGTACGTGGAAATATAATAAAGGCAGATAATATGCAATCAACGGAGTTTACGGTTAATAATGGTTTAAAATAACGAGGTGTTCTAAGCCCTACGATCTTTAACTTAGTCATGGATGAAGTTATAAAAAAAGCTAAGGGATAACCTTCAAATTAAATGTGGTACACGAAATCTGGAAATAATACAGATAATACAGTAGTGTTTTTGCGGAAGACCTTGCGATATTTGGACGTAATGTAAGAGAATTAAAGAAAACCTGGAGATTGGGAAAAAAAAGAAAAAAACTTAAAGAAAAACAAAGAAAAAACAAAAATTATGGCTTTTGGGAAAGTAAAATTGTGACGACTTTTTTCAGAAAATACAAAACATCTCAAAAACTTTACGTTTAAATAAGGTAAACCCCTATAAAATCCAATTTTATTTTAATCGTAGAAACTGAAAATGTAATAATATACAGGACATTCCATAAGAAAAAACACTTCAAATAAAAAAGTAAACTTGACAATTATTGTTCATTATTAATAATAAAAAAGTTTGCTAGTCATGAAAACAGCTATATTTTTTTAATTGTCAAACTGACAGTTAAATTTTAAATTAAATGTTGATAAAACTCATAGATACTACATACCGGTCGTGGAAAAAGTATAGTGTATTACTTGAAGATAAAATCATGTTTTATTGCTCGTGATTATCAGCACTCGGGCTACCACTATCGCGCAGCTAACACACTCGCATGAAAACTGCGATTTTCTGCTCGTGTAATACAATATAGTATTTAAATACCAGAGTAAACTGCATTGTGACTAAACTCGAACGTAAAAAAATCATTTTTCAGAATCATCTGACATACGAGGGAGCACTGGCAAGTTTTTCTTTACAGAGCCACATTTTATTTGACAGCGAAACATTTAGTTTAGACAACAACCTTGAACTTAATCTATAAAGTTGATTTATTTATGGTTATGTGTATTTTTAGTAAACGCTGTGGTAAAAGTTTGATTCTGATTTATCATGGTACATTTTATACATTTATGATAAACAGTAGTTTGGAAAGTCAAATTTGACAGTCATCTAGATGTGCTTGAAGAGGGAACGACAGGGCCACTTGATTTGCTACCTAAAGATGAGAAACATAAATATTTGATAAATTGGTTCTGCAAGTGAAATATTAATATTTCTTTTGTCGATTATTTGTCACTAACAAAATTTAATATTTACCTCGATAAAGATGCTTTTTTAGCTTAGCCAGTTACGTCCTCGGTAAATAAATAACTATTATTTGATTCATTGTAGATATAAAAACCGTGTCAATTTATCTTTGAAGTAAAAAAATATAACAATTTCGTTTTGTTATTATTTAACTTTTTGTATTACACCAATTTATCATACACATTGTTTAACATATATGTACTATAATAAATATTTGTGGCGCAATTACTCATGATAAAATTTTTAGAATGTTAACTACAGATATAATTAGGTTGAAGATGTCATTTAAGAAGTGAAAGTAAAATTAATAACTAAACAATATACATCACAAAAACTTAATAAAACTTAATGGTTATAGCATTGATTATAAAATTCGGTTATAGGTACTAACTACTAATATTATATCAAAAATATGAATAAAAGACACTATATGAAATTCATACAAAAATTATAGAAATTGAAGCCATCAATAAAAATCGTCGTTTTTATTGTACAAGTCGTTATAATTAAAAAAAAATTAAGTATTAAGAAACCCATTTCAATTGAAGTAAATTCAAATGTGTATAGTCACCAATTGTAAAACAGAATTGTTAAAAAAAAATTGTGTTTCCATGTAAATGTTTACCATGTTTAAGCGTGCAGTATGCGTTATATTATTTTTTAACAAAAAAACCGTTACTGCCATCCTTGTAGAAAAATGCAACTCCGATTTAACCCAAAAATTTTTTTTTGTAATATTAGCGGTAATAAATTGTTAAAGTGCTGACGTAGTGAATGCGCTTACCGTGATAAACACCATTATAAAATCTAACGTGGTTTATTTTAGGGCACGTATGTAGGCACCCAACTTGGTGAGATCTTTCAATATTTAAACTGAACTTTAAAAATTTAAACCTCTATCACTACCTAATATACCAGAAATGTATTGATTTTAACGATAGTTTGAACACTTCGTTCGAAGGTGATTATAGTCTGAAATATATAATTTCTGACCCTCTCACGAACTGCTCAGTGGGAACCTAATTGCACGTCGTGCGTATCAAATTTAATGGAAATTGATCAGATTGTTAGGTACGTTCATAAGGAAAATCTTGTGCCACGTTTTTCCAACTCCAAAGTTACTTTGATGCAGAAGACACATTTTTTTACTAATCATTAAGAACTTCAAGCTGCTGATATTATGTAATGTGATTTATGTAATTGGCCGAAAACTGTTAGAAAGTAATTTTAATGTAAATGAGTAATAAAATATTACCTCTAGATTTTAGAAATTTTAATAACGTTTAAAACCAGCATATTTAATTTTTTTCTACTTTAATAATACATCTAGAAGCTAAATTATGGAACAAATAAAATATAACTCTAAAAAACTTTTTGATAAAATCACCGTTCGTTTTTCAGATGTTTTACAGGTTAATCTCTGAAGAAGATGGTTGATAATACATATCTTACAGGGAGAATAGTACGCATACAAGATGGGGAGATTTTTAGAAATCACTCTTTACCAGCTGATTAGTAAGCTAAAAAACAAAGGAACGGTCTTATTTATGTCTTTCTTAAAATTTTAAGGATGTTATGTTGTTGCAGTATAATAACAATGTTTATTTCTGTTAATATGCTACAAAATGGTTATTTACAGATGTCAGACTAATTCCTCTTAAATACTAAGAGAGGGTGGGGAATTGTGCCCACCTAAGCAAGATATGCTCCTGTGACTAAACTGTTGATTTTACGATACTGATTTTTACATAAATACAAGCCATATATATATTGTACTTTCACTACGTGAGAGCATATTCTGACAGTTACTTGTAGAACTAAGTACCACAACAAAAACACAATTAATTCAAAGCGCACAATTCCCCGTCCCTACCAACTGAAGTTAAAGTCAATGCATTTGACATAGATTAGAGAGATGGGATTGAAAATAATTGTCAAGAGCTAACTAACATGTTTATTAACGCTGTTATTGAAATAAAAGTCCACTAGACATATTTTTAATTAGTTATCGGTGCAAAAATCACAAATACAAACATCAGCTCGGTCAGCGCCACTGCATGATGCATGATTCCAAATAGAACAGATGACGCATCGATACCACAGTTCTCTATTACGACCGAACTTGTTACAAATGCCACAATTTTCATTAGGATCGTCCATTCGTACAGCGTTGTCAAAAATGTCAAAGTCGTCTTGCTTGTCGTCATCGCAAACAACATCGCTTACATCAGATTCACTACTCGTTTCCGCCAACTCTCTTTTCTTATTCTTACTGACTTCTTTTCTTTGGTACTGTTATCTTTCTTCTTGTGATCTGAGAGACCTAAATTTTTTTTAACATTCTTAACTTTCTTGGCTGCTGCCATTTTCCTTTTCTCCTGAGCTATCTCCGATTGTTCGTTCATAGGTGTCGATGTTAGTATTTTGGAAATCTTCAAAGCTTCCGGCTTTGATCTCTTTTTTGGAATCGGAGCAAAGCTGAAAAACGAGTTGGACGATGTGGAATGATCTTGCTGCAATGAATCAAGTTCACAACGATTTACTGGAGATTCTAGTGATGTAGAAGGAAGATCGGGTGTTGAGGGTCTGACGAAATTGGGTGTAGACGGTTTATTTTGAGATGCTAACTCAGGAATCACTTCGTCCGAAACGGCTTCAACACTAAAGGTCTCATATGATTGGCAACTGCAAAATTATCTTCGGTGAATTTATCCGGGTTTAACGAATATATTCCAGCGGCTCTAAAACCAGAAATAACTTTCTCCATAGTAGCTACTTTTAAAAATGCTCTATTTAGAAGTCCAGTCGACTCGTATTCTAAAATTTTCTCGTGAGCCGTATTGGTGAGCTGGAGATCATACTCTCTATAGAGTTGTTTTTTTAAAGAACTAAAAATTGTGAGGTCGAGGGGCTGAAGGTGGTCAGAAGTATGAGGTAGCAGAGACACCATGTGAATAAATTTACTTTTACAGAATTCATAAGCTTCTAATGATATATGGCTGGAGTGATTGTCTAAAATTAGACGAATGGGATCACTTTTCGTGGGATTGACGCATTTTTCAAAATTTTCATCTTTTTTAGTAACGTCTCAGGGCATAGAACATAAACTGTTACCACAAAAAGACTAGATATATTTTATAGAGCTTAGCTTTGTTATCTTGTGTCGACAACCACATGTACATAAATTAAATCAATCACAGTTATAGAAAGTAGCAACAAGACAAATTAATATGAACGTCACTCGTAATTGACGAGTTATCGTACAGCATATCCACCCGCAAGATCATAAGTTTAAGATGAAAGTGAACCGTTTTAGGAACAAGAGACAGAAAATCTAATGATACGCTTTATAAAAAAATTGATTACTACTAAAGCAATTTTTCTAATATCCTTACTTGTACGCACCCGACCGTAATTTCTTCAAAATTAATAACACGTTTAAAATGTGAAAGTAGCTTAAATCCTAAGACGAGCACACGAGCACCGTCACAAAACGCGTTTATAGTACGGATAACTATTATGACATTCGGTCGCAAATAATACGTGTTAATACAAACATAGGAATTATTAATTAAAGCGCATTATAATGAAACATGCAAGACTTATAAGCTAGGTCTCATTCCTTTTAATGAGTTTAAACATATTCAACACTGTACATTTATAGTGTTAATCGAAGAAATACGGTGTTCACTAGTAGAATATGTGAAGGTCGTTGATTTAAAACTTTATTACAAGTGGTTTATATCAACTGATTAGGAGACACTAACGTTATACCCCAAACAAAAGTAAAGATTTCTAATAGCAATTCAGAACAAGACAATAGTTGTTCAACTAGCATAATTGAACCTAGTGTAACGTCTACAAAGGAAAGACATTGTCACTTACGGTTTTTGAAAAGTTTTGAAATTCCGTTATAATATTTATTAGGTTAGTTTCAGATATGGCAATTCATTAACTTACGAGAACTAAACAATATAAAGGAGTTTCCAATAAAAGAAATACCTTATCCATAGCAATAGTTTATTAATACGTGTGTTACTTCGAAAACCAATTATTTAGGAAAGAAAGATATTTAAGAAATAGTAATTTTCGTATCCACAAAACCTTATAAAGAAAATGAAACTATTCGATGTCGTTAAATGAGTTGGCTCCACAGGACGACAACTGCCCGTATTTATCAATTAATTCCGAAAAGCAAACCTTTTTTTTCCCAACATGACTAATAACAAAAGAAAATTATCTTTTAGAATCTGTAAGAAAAACAATCAATTTGATTGTGATAGTATATACATCGTCAGGAGGTGCTTTAAACATAAATATCAGACTACAATATTCAGCAATGCGTTTCGATTACGTCTATGATTATGTCTAAGTGTAAGCATACATAAATATGATGAAATCCAAAAATCCTGGAAGATCCACATTACACAACTACATAATATCGTAGATATAATGATTGTATTGCCAATGTAACTGCAAGATAAAAATATCCTTTTACAGTTTTAGAACATTTTTTAAAAATAAAATACTTTCGGTAAAGATTGAGAAAAAGCATTTTTGAATCAAAAAAAATGTTTGTCTACTTAAAACGTTTCGCTTCTTCATTTTTCTATAGAATTATCACCCACAGTACAACATTCACAACCATGGCTGCTGCTGATCGGTGAAAGCAGTGACCTGTGTATAATTCTTGTTCCTTTACGTTCTTTTAGCTCTAAGCATGTTGCAATTTTTTTTTGTAAACCTCCAATAGTGTGCTAAGAGGGGTATTGAAGAAAATACATTTACCATTATGATATGTTAAAACTAAACTAATTGGTCTGCGTAACGAGGACCAAGAATTACACATTTTTGTATAACAGACAAGATTTAAAACTGCAGGCCTCATTTGTAATCGTAAATCTCCTTGTTGTTAATTTTTTTGTATTCCATCTTCAACGTCGTTCATCGTTAACGAGAAAAGCTGGTCACACCGGCAACCACCAAAAATTTCAAAAATTGTAACTATTTTATATAACAACCAATGATCGTCAAGAACTTCAACAAAACAATTCTTTTGTTAAAACCCTTGCCTTCTTCGGCACGTAACTCTCATCTTTTATCTTGAGGAAGTTTTTTAAGATGAACCATTTCAACCACAAAGAATTGGGGCTAAATTTTTCTGATAGTTGGTGAAGATGCACCAAAAGAACGTCCATTTTAAGTTTTTCATATTCTTGTTCTTATCTTGCTAATGACGTTTCTGGCAGTAAACTGGAGATCACGTTTATGGTTTCATTTGATAAAAAATCTTCACGGAAATTAACAATTCGTCGTAGTAATTGAATTTATAAAACTTTTGCGTTTTGAGAAACACACGATTTAATATGTACGAACTTCACAATCATTTCGGTCTTATTTACTCAAGCTTTAAACTTTGCTATTATAAAAATAACAAAATAGTATAAGAAAAGCAAATTTCATCTGACAATAAAATTGCTTCTTTTTAAAAATTCCTCAAAATCAAATAATTTGTAGCCAACAATGGTTTACATAGTCAACACCACAATTGAGACACTTTTCGTATCATCTTTTATATCCCTCTGTCGTAGAACTATGCCACCTGTAAATGGAACCAGCGTGTGGCAGACGTCTCAGCCCTTCGTCATTGCGAAAACGCTCACCGGAAGACATGCATTTCATGAGGTGCAAGAAAACGTGAAAATCTCTGGATTATCAAACAACTTCCAGCCAAATTCCGTCAAAACAGCTGATGTGTGCACCATCTGCTTACTGATGATGTTTGGCCCATAAGCCTAACAGAATTGACGATAAATTTTAATTAGCCCAATGCTTTGTGCATTAAAGAACTGTATCACCGACCAAACCTCGCAGACTCTCGGAAGAGAGCAATGAGTTACAATTTCGTACCATTGCTGCCACGGTACTAGTACCAAGAAGGACCTCTCCGGTTGGCATATGATTCATACGTCATAGATCTGTTTCGCATACGCAATTGACGCAGCAAATTACGTTTACTTTAAAGAAGAGAAATCGAAAAACTTACTTTTTGGATGCCCCTCGTAGATAAATAAGAATAAATTTATCTGGTAATGTAAGTGTTAAAAACTTATTTTAATAAAAAAAAACAGTAAAATTTGTACCCAAAATATCGGGTTCGATTCTCTTCTAGCACTTTCGGTTACACCGTAAGTGGCTACCAACTTTCTTATTTTAAATGGAATGATATATTTTTTTGTATATATGGATTTTACGCTAAAATCTGAGTTACTTTCATGTAGCACAACCTATATGAAAAATCAATACTTTTGAGATATTCTCATTTTTTGAGAAAAATTGGTTTTGTAGTATTGTTTTCAAACGCTTGTCAATGATTAAAAAGAAAGTTATAGTAACAAAATTTGGGCTATACTTAGGAGGACTGTTAAGTTTTAAAATAATGTAAAATTTAACATTTCATTATTTACAGGGTATTCAAAATGTTTGGCTAAATCTGACTAACTTCAACTGCCCAAAAGTCAATTTTTTTAAATAGAATACCCTGTATCTTGTTGCTCTATGTGATGGAGAATTAAGTGGTCTTTTAATCTTCATAAGGGTTCCCTATACCTATCTGTTACCATTTTCCTGCTATCGATGTATTTACATTCGACACACAATATTTCTCTATTTTATTAAATAATTTCTTACTAGTGGCTTGTGGAAATTAAAACAATATGCTTTATTTATCAAACTTGTAAACGTCGACGTGACACATTATACACGATATGGAAATCCACCAAGAATATTCGAATGAAGATATACTTTTATTTTTTATTCATAGAGAATGTTACAAGATTATTGAAAGAACTTGCGGTTTGCTTAACGAGAGATAACTACATTTATGGCCTCTAATTAAAATTACATTGCAAAAAATAGAAGCAAATTAATTTAATTATTAATTTAGCAACTGCTCGATATGCCGTCCGTGCATTTTATTGAAAACGCAGGAAGACCCAAAATTTTTGAAAAAAATTATTTGAACCGATGAGTCAAAATTTAGTAGAGAAGGAATCATTAATAGGAAAAATTGGCATTATTGGGCAGAATAAAATCCTCGGATGGTGCGCGAAGGTAACTTTCAAGACACATTTAGTTTTCATGTTTTTTGTTTAATTATGGATAATCGTGTTTGTTTTGAAGTGTATGACGAAAATTTAAATTCTCGTAAATATTTAGAAATGCTTTGAGGAGTGGTTTCAATTTTTTGGAAAATTTACCCCTAAACTTCTAAATTCATGTTGGTACCAAACGGATGGTGCTCCAGCTCATTCAACCCGTGAGGTTTATCAAGAATTATCCCATATGTTCGAAGATCGTTGGTTTGGACGCAATGGTCCATCTCTATGGCCTCCCAGATCACTTGATCAAACACCCCTGGATTTTTTTTATGGAGGTATGTCAAGACTAAAGTCTATTCAAGGCCAATCCATAACAGAAATGACTTATTACATCGGGTTCAAACTGCCTTCGCTGAAGTAGATGTGCAAATGGTTCAAAAATCCACAATAGCTGAAGTTAACAGAAGAGATTTATTGTGCTTAGAAAACCACGGACGGCATATCGAACAGTTGTTAAATTAATAATTAAATTAATTTGCTTCTATTTTTTGCAATGTAATTTTAATTAGAGGCGATAAATGTAGATATCTCTCGTTAAGCAAACGACAAGTTCTTTCAATAATCTTGTAACATTCTCCATGAATAAAAAATAAACTTAGTATGTCTTCATTCAAATATTCTTGGTGAATTTCAATTATCGTGTATAATGTCTTACGTCGACGTTTACAAGTTTGATAAATAAGGCACATTGTTTTAATTTCCACAGGCCACTAGTCAGAAATTATTTAATAAAATAGAGAAATATTGTGTGTCGAATGTAAATATATCGATAGCAGGAAAATGGTAACAGATAGGTATAGGGAACTCTTATAAAGATTGAAAGACCACTTAATTCTCCATCACATAGAGCAACAAGATACAGGGTGTTTCATTTAAAAAATTGACTTTTGGGCAGTTGAAGTTAGTCAGATTTAGCCAAACATTTTGAACACCCTGTAAATAATGAGATGTCAAATTACACATCATTTAAAAAACTTAACAGTCCTCCTAAGTATAGCCCAAATTTTGTTACTATAACTTTCTTTTTCAATCATTGACAAGCGTTTGAAAACAATACTACAAAACCAATTTTTCTCAAAAAAATGAGAATATCTCAAAAACTATTGATTTTTCATATAGGCTGTGCTTCATAAAAGTAACTCATATTTTAGCGTAGAATCCAAATATACAAAAAAAATATATCATTCCATTTAAAATAAGAAAGATGGTAGCCACTTTCGGTGTAAAACTGAAATATTTTAATTAAATAGAACTTTTCAAGCAAACCCCTATTCTAAATTTTTAAACAAATATTACAACGGGAAGTCTATAATAAACTTCTAATGAACGGGTTAGCTGAATCACCTGGTATAAAGTTTTACAAAATCAACTTATTTTAGTGATTTTTTTGTAAAATATATTTTAAATATTTATTATTATAACATCAATTTGTTTTATGTCATCTATCCAACAAAATATGTTGTTATATAGTGTTTGAATTGTGCCAGAAAAAATATATGTTAATTTTTAATTTAACCTAGTAAATGCCTATGTCAACTTCTTTGTGGAACACACGGTATATGTTAAATTTAATTATAGAACGAGTTACCTCCTACCCTTCAAAATCATTAAAATTCTTTTTTTAATTGTTTGTACATTGAGATCCAGAATTTTGAATTTAAAGATCTAAAATATTTAACACATAAAAAAAGTAAAATGACAACTCTAAAAACGGATAGTAACTAGAATAACAAAAATATAGTGATAAAACACAAAGCTTTTGTCAAGTTTGTCTATGTTTAATAAGTTACATCCGGACTAGGAATCAATTTCTAAATCCACAGCGTCAATAATTTTTGTTTTCACAAAAGTCAAGGTAATATAGACCTTGAACCGGAAAGCCTGTAAGCGTTACAAATAAAGAAAATTATTTGGATATAATATTGGAGAATTAAAAGAACTAAGTTAAGATAGTTTTGATCGGGTATCAGATTTAATTAATGTATTATAAAAAGTTTGAGGCAAAGTTTTAACTTGGTCAACCATATTTTGTTTTCTGACAAAACTAGATTGTATTTGAATAGACAAGTGAACCGACATAATTGTAGGTTGGTCAGGTAACCCACGACCGCAAAAAGTGAATGTTTAGTGTGGTATTATAGGTGTACATATCGTAGGGCCATATTCTATAAACGAAAATTTAAACTTAACTTGATTCAAGACGTCAGTCGAATATTTCTGAACAATAACGATCCAAATCTAACAACGTAGGAAATATAGTTTAATCATGATGGGACACCCCCTTATTTTTAAATTGAGGTACGGGAGTATCTGAATCAAACCTTTCCTGACAGATGGATAAAGTGAAGAGGAACTATTGAACGGAGTGCTACGTCTAACGATAAGACTCCCATTGACTTTTTTGTAGAGTCATCCAAAAATTTAATTTACAAAATAGACCACCAAATATCAAAGATTTGCAAACAAGGATAGTGTATGAAATTAATAATATTGTCAAAACGCCATTCTAAATACAGTACTCAATATTGCTTATTATTGTCGAGGGGGTCAACGCAGAATATCTTATATTTTTAAAACTCTAAAATGTTTTTAAAAAAATTTATAATTATAATATTATTGTTCCTCACTACAAATTTTAAAGCAATAGTGTTTATTTTTGAAACTTTGGTATGTCACTTTGTTTAGGAGCACCCTGTTTATCTAAAAAAATAATGAAATAATAACACTTAAGTGTGATATTTTTTAACTTAACCTCACCAGTCAAATAAACTTGCTTGTCAATTCACTTTAACTATGATTGATTTTATGAACTGGTTGTACAGGGTGAATCACTACCAACGGAACAAAGATTTATAGGAAACTTACTTTATACAATGGTATGGATATAAAACAGTTTTTTGTTAAATCAAATACTACATATAATTAAGATTTTCTTATTTATTTATGACTTTTATCTTTTTTTCGGTTTCCTAAAAAAAGTAATGGTCATATAAAATAGAAAGAGTCACAATTATACTTGATTTTAATAATTACACACAAATTTCATGTAACAAGCCACAATACAATAGAAGGTATGTATTATACCATGTTGTAAATAATTCTTTATATTCACAAGCATTTTTTCAGTTTATTTTGATATTTATGTGAAATGTTGAAAATGTTAACTCTTTGTTTTACATTGCTGAGAACAATTGTAAATTCTGTAACCATAACGCTCTGCATTCACTCAATTGTATTCATGTACTTTTTAAATCTTTTAACCATATAGAAATTCAGAGAGTTAATAATTGATTAAAAATCTTAACGTTTTTCCCCAGCAATTTATCGAGTGACATTTAACCACGACTGGTATTTGGATGAAACAGTGTATTTTAAGTTATTTAAAATATCAAAAGCGTAACTAGTTCACAATTTCTAAACTTATTTGACAGAAGTATCAACCGTGGTGATTAAGAAAGTCAACAATTACAATTATTTACTTAACTTTCAGTTATCAAAAACTACGTCGTTAAACAAATGAAGTTTCCTTATAGGTTAGTAAAAATGAAAAAATACTGGACAACTACATTTGTCATATATTAGTTTTATACAGGTAAATTTAGGGCCACTTGATTTACTCTTTTATTATCCATGATACACCAAAAGCTTATTAAAAAGTTTTATAAGTATACAAGATAAGTATTTTCCAAACTTAGCACAAAATGGCTGACTTCCGGTTTAAGCGGAAATGATATCAACTTTATTTTTTTTAAATAAATCATGTAGTATTTTTTAGGCTAACGTGATCCCTTGATAAATTCTCTTTAAAAAACTATAACATAAGTATAGCGCTAAAGTTACTAATAAATTAGTTATTTATTATTCAAAATCTAAAGAGATGCTTTCGATTGGTACAGTTTATCTTAGGAGGCTGCGAAAACTAATGTGCGAAAAAATAGTGTCTTTGGTTTTCACCAACTTTTAGGGCGGTTTAGACCACTGTGGGGCGTCTGTAAACACTATATTTCAAAGAATTACTCAACTAACTTTTTAAAAAGATTAATTTTAAATGTTTACAACTTAAATTAAATGAATTTGTTTATAATCTTGATAAATGTGAAATTACTCCTCTATATATTTTTTTATTGTATTTTATGTAGTCCTTCTTTTAGAAGTTAGATTAAAATAAAACAAAAAACAACTTATTGTGTTTTTCGACGTTTGCGACGTTTAGGAAACTTTATTCAAACTGTGTTTCCTTCATCTGGCTTTTGTCAGTTGTAACAATAAGAGCCAATAATCTTATTATGAACAATGAAAACATAGTTCAATGTCAATTAATTAAAAAGTTTAAAATAGTAGACGTATAAAAACATGAAAATAAATTGATGTATGAAACAAACTTTTATTAGTACGCAAACACGTAATAAAGTTTCCGAAACGTCGCAAACGTCGAAAAAACACAATAAATTGTTTTTTGTTTTATTTGTTTATAATTGTATAATCAATAAAAAACAATTTAAAATGGTTATATCTTGAAAGACGTGTGTTTGTGTTTGGAATAAAATATCAAAAGTGGGTTGAATTAAATCTTACCTTTTTAGAAAAAAATTGGCAAAAAATTTAAATGTTCTTACGCAGGTGAAAATTTGCATATTCGTCAAAAAGAAACTGTTTCTAATACATGTTTTCGATATTTTGAAAAATAACTCAAATTTTAATGTTTTGGAAAGAAATTAAAATTTAACAGTCACCTAATGTTACATGACTATTTTTTTGATTAATTTTCATTTTGATGGAAGCAAAAATTGATGCCAAATTTAAATTTTGAATGAAGTTCCTAATAATAAACAATTCCCTTATGATTCAGTTTCGCTGGTCACACTCTATAAAATGAATTAAGTGCAATAATATCAAAATATTAATGTTATGATTTTGTTTTTGTTAACCTTTTACAAATTTCAATGTGTTTTAATTCTTACAAACACATTGTTAATGCCATTGTATTACAACAACTGCTATTCTATGTACTTAAAATAAATGAATAATGTGTGAAGATACTGTGAATTTATATTTTGTGTTTGAGAGATTGTATAGGCAAATTAAATTTAAACTTTCCGAAAACAGGTTCACTTACATGTCAAGAGAGAATGATTCATTATCTTTGATTCACACTTTTGACGTTTACACCTGAGTTTCCACAAATACCTCCCTAAAAATTTTAAATAGAAAAATCCATCGCGTGGTATCTCAAATGAAAGCTTATTTTATAAGGATTATGGTGATGTGTTACTTGAGCAGTTTTTTAATTTTCTCATACATTTTATGAGGAAGTATACAATTTCCAATTCAAAAGAACAGTAAGAGCTATCAAAACCAATTTTTAATCATAAGCGTGGAAAAAAAGCAAAGCAAGCCGTTGATGTTTTGTCTAACAAACTGTCACATTAGTTCTTTCCGTTTAACTAAACTTTACCTTCAGAGAACAAGGAAAGGCATCGTACTATAGTAGTAGATGAACTGGCGGGAATAGAAGTAATAGGAAATTTTACCTTGGAGACAACCAATTCTTTGCGTCAGGTTGGAGCATCCAACGCACTTTCTTACTCGTCGGTACGCAAACTAATAAAGATGCATGATTTTCACCCTTACAAGATACAGATGTCGCAAGAACTTAATGAGGGCAATTGGGACAGACGCGACGACTAGAATTATGCGAAACTATGACAAAATAATCATTGCGAATTCAAATTTTGACAAAGATATTTGATTCAGTGACGAGTGCACTTCTTACTTAAATAGACACGTGAACAAGCAGGTTGTACAATATTGAAGCGACGAAAATCTGCATATGACAAGAAAGGATATTGCTCAGAGACTTCAAAAGATTAATGTTTGGGCATAAATACTAGGTGATTCAATAGTTGGACCAATATTCATTAATGAAACGCTAAATAGTGACGTCTACTTAAATATGTTGCAGAAATCATTGATCATCTAATAACCAAAGAAGTGGAAAACCAGCCTGATAATGAAGATAATCAAATACTTGACGAATATCAATTATTCTTCCAGCACGATGGTGCACCACCGCATTATCCTGTAAATGTTTGTAACTGGTTTAACCGGATATTTCCAAATCAGTGGATTGGTAAACGTGAAACAATCAATGGCCTCCACATCACCGAACCTCACAAGTCTTTTTTCTTTGGGACCATTTAAAGTCAGTAGTTTGTAAGACTAAACCCATAGATTTAAATGACTTGGGTCAACAAATTATAGTAAAACCTCTATTTTTGGTCATCTCTTAAAAGCGGCCACTTCTAAAACCGGCCAAGTTTTCCAATTATACAGAAATATTTATATTAATGACCCTCCTAATAGCTACCACCTCTCGATAACGGCCACGGCCACTTATTTGTATACTTTCTTGAAAAAATACATGTAATTTTACCTTCCATTTCCGGCCATTCTTAAGTAAGGTCATTAGTAGACAACAACTTAGCGTTCAAGTTGTGCATAATATACAGGGTTATTCACTGTATACGACACAGAATATTACAGCCAAACTATTTAATAAAATTGGAAAAATATATTTGGGATTGATAGAGACCTATAAGAGGAATATTTTAAAATTACTTTCGAAATATACAGGTGTCCCAAAATACAGAACATATCAAAGTTGTGTTTTTCTTATGGAATGCCGTGTATATTAATACATTTTCAGTTTATACGTTCAAAATAAGAACGGATTTTATAAAGGTTTACCTCACTTAAACCTAAAAGTTTTTGAGATATTTTGTATTTTATGAAAAAATCGTTACAATTTTACCGATTCATATCTCAGCAACTAATATCTTTTCCCAAACTAAATTTGCATTGGAGTCTATGAATTGATCATATTTGATGCAAAACTTGTAAAAATCTACTATCATATACAGGATGTGTTCAAAATAAGATTAATTAAAGACATGTTTTGAACCGCAATAACTTGCTTATTTTAAATGGAACACCCTGTATTTTATATTAACAACAAATGTAAAATGTAATTACCTATCAAACAATACTATAGTGTCCTATAGCTAAATGTTAAGGTTGTTATGAAAAATGCAAATTTTCATAATGAAGACTGATTTATAACAATTTTAATATTTATCAAGTAAGCTATACAACTTTGACAGGTTAATATTATGTATTTGTAAGAAGAAGAAGATTTGCATTGTGTATATTTCATCAACTGTATTAAATTTTGAGAGAAATAAATATGTATAGAGTTTACAAGAATTTAATAAATGTACAAATTTACTTCACAATAATATCTCTTGTAATGAATTATCTGCTCCACGGATTAATTCCTAAGCTGTTTACAATATTGTGAAACATACTGGTGAAATACAAAAAAACATTTTTTTCATGTCTGTCTCCGAAATTAAACGGGTACTTCCAGACGTCGGCGTCGTAGAGACTTGAAATTCGGCTGCCGATTAAGATTAAGTTTTTTGCTAGCAACAGTAACAAAGTAACACATTCAATTAAATTAAAACCATAATACCAATGCGAATGTTGCTGATAAGATACAAAATGTGTTAGTGTAACAAAGAATAACATACCATACACGACTGATAAGTTAATAGTGAAACTTTTTTCATAGGATTTAAGGAATTTAATCATTCAGAAAATTTGACGCTGGTATTTTATGCTTGCTTGGCATATTCGTAATAATTATACAACTATTCAGAGATTATAGTAAAACGAACTTAAACTTGTTTCTATTTTGATAAACAGTGAATCTTTTGATTCAGGATTTATTGTATATGTTGGTTTCCTCGTAAATTATAGCAGCGCTTTAATACCAGCTTAAAGCGGATTATCAATGCAAGTAGAAAACTTCATTCGCAATTTAATGGAAATTTCTATAAAAGCTTTTGCGTTTTACTCATTTATTAATGTATTACATACGCTTTTCTAGATTATTTGATTTTTAAATTCTTTTTAATTACTAGAATTTGTGGAACACATTGTGTATACCTGTTGTCAACATAAATATAATCGGTAGTCTAATGATCTGACAGTTTTAGGAATTTTTTTGCAATTTGCACCGATTATAAATATTTTTATTAAGGACTTTTTATCCTGACTTAAACAACAATAATTTTCATTAGTTGGACATAGGCCAAGTTTGCGTCTTTCTAGACAAGTTCTTAGCTATGCAATCATCAAAATGGGCATTTGTTTCATTTAAATAAAATAGTTTTAATAGTTATAACCCCTATATGTGGCAAACTCTTCTTCAAACAAAATTGAATTTTTTTTGTAAATAAAGAAGCAATTTAAAAATATCGTACAATAAACTACATACTTAAGTTTCTGTTATTGTTATCGCTATAAAAAGATTATTATCTCAAAATCGGGTACTTAAATTTAAATAACCTCTGGAGTGTAAGAAAATTGTATTATAGATTTCAATAGAATATAACAACATATTATGTTGAGTAGATAAAATAGATCAAATTTATGTTAGTATACAAAGCATGATTTACTAAAAAAATCAGTAAAGGAAGTTATTTTTTTATAAATTTTTTTTTATTATCGAATAAACTTTCATTTAAGCGGCTTTCGATGTTGAATTGATTAACTGATGCCTAGTAATATTTTGCGGTCTCTTGGGGTTCGATTCCGACTGCAGTATTTTTTGTATTAACTTTATTACCATTATAATACAATTTTGTAAAATGAATTTAACATTTTCAAAAAGAGTTGGGAATATTAAATTCATTTTATGTGACATTAGATGTCGCACCACCTACTTGTCGCAATTTATAATATAAAAACTTTAACTTTAACATCAATAATATTTTATTTATAAGAAAGATACGTTAATAAAAATTGTTTGGGGTAAAAATTTTACTGTTTTTTTTATTGAAACGGGCTTTAAACACTTACATTACCTACTACATAGTTTTGTTCTCAGTTAACATAGTTGACATAATATTTGTGTTTAGGAAATGTCCGAAAGATCAAAAGCACCGGAATACGAAAGTTGGCTGTAATTACCCATTTTATCCTTCCTTAAAGAAATGCATTTTTTATGTTTTCTAAATATATGTAGATTTGTTGTATGTATGAGTTGGTGAAGCTTGCGCAATTAAAATACAACAAAATAAAAATATGAAGTGAAGTGTGGAAGAACTGTGAACAAAGACGAACGAGTCGGGCATTAGCTTGAGACTAGAGAGGATGGTGATGGGCAGTAAGAGACGCCAGTTGATAATTAAAGATGTTGAATATTTTTGAATAGTCATATACAAAGCATTGAAGATATATACACTAGAGTGAAATAAAATTATTGTGAATATAAACTTGTGAAGTAAACTAATTAATAGAAAAAAATGGCTACATTGTTGCTGCTGCGTTGTGGTACATATAATAATTAACCAAATAATTAAAATAAAGTGATCAACTACATAAAGTTGAAAAATAAAACAAAAAATAAATTTCCTGGTAGCACCGTTTGAGAGGCCAAACCTTGAAGAACTCCAACGTGAAAGGATTCGAATTTAAGAATATATTTGCAAACTTGTATATGAAATATAGTCGAATCAGTCGCGACAGCTCTCCAATTCGTTTATGCTTATTTGTTATAAAATAATAATAAATATTCGTTGTTGTTATAACTTTGAATTTTTGTAAAACAGATTTAAAAAAGGTACCCACGGACACCCTGATGGGATATTGTTTTACATGCACGCTTAGAAACACCGGTAATTATTGAATCCAAAAGTAAAAAGTAATAAATGGAGCTCAAAAATCTTTACAAATGGACTACAACGTAGGGTTCAAAATACGTTGTAAATTGGCGACAACAAAGATAAATTATATAGTTAGACCGCATAAGAAACATTCGAAACAACACCAAAACTCTTTTCAAATCAACCAAGAAGATTAAGCAGGCCATCAAATCGACAAATGACGTAAAAGATCCTCTCTCAACAGCTGAAGTTTACCGTATACTTTGTTCTTATGGTAAAGTATACATACGAACCATGATGTCTTTGTGCCTGTGTGTGAGGGTTTCCGTGCTACGCACGACGCGTCGTGCGATGCGTGTCACGATGGCAATCAAGACGGGTTTGATTTTCGGCGCACCATGGTATCCGCCGCCTTGCCAACCTGCTAGTGTGTAGGCAATTCCACGCCACGTGCTGAGATATACCACAGTATAACAACGTGTAACGGTTGTAGTTCACAAATAATAAAAGAAAGCGACGGCTCTAGCGGTACAGCCTAGAGAGAAAAATAAGACAATTTGGCTTGATGTAGCCCACTAAATTTGTGGAGGATCCAGTATTTGTAGTAGTTAGCACAGCAGCGTCCGGCTTAGTCTATGAGTTGGGAGGGTCCTTGAAGAACTGTAAGGAAATATACCACCTTCTGGGTAATAGTAAGAAATACAACCGACCAACAGGTTTTACTAAAGGTCTAATACCCTCCAATGAATACAAATCAGAGAGACAAATAGAGAATTCAATATAGCAAATAAAACTTAAAGTACTAGGAGAATGTGACAGAAATAGAGAGAGAGAGAGACTGTAGCATATGACTACGGGCGTTAGCAACAACAATAATTAAAGCTCACAATTAATGTGTCGAATTTCAGTTAAACTTTTTAGTTACATCTCAAATTAAAGTTAGCGTTCCAATTGAGAATTGGTTTCTAAGAAGACTCGACGTCCACACGTCACTTACACACGGTGACTTACATTAACTTAAACTAGGAATAACAAGGTAAGTAACTCCCGCCAATCCAAAAAGTTTTTTGATTTAGCTTCAACCACTCTATGTAAAGCGCCCAAGCAGTTATGGAGCTAGTTAAAAACAAAACCGAACGTCGGTGGTAAAGTCTACCCCGAATAAAAATTTAATTAAATGCTAGAGATTCAAACCTTTCAATTTCACATGTACGTGAGCTTCATACGCATTAATAGTGAATAGGTTACTTAAACATTAAAACTTAGCTGTATTCTGTAGTATGCAGTTCCGAGAATGAAAGTTCTTGCTAGCGACAGTATTTAACAGCTCCAGAAGGTATTTAACTTCAGGATTTCCCTTCGTAGTAAAAAACGGATGGCAAATATGTTCCCTCGAAGTAGCAATTATGCAGCAGTTCATCGGCTGTTGGCAGCTTAATTAAATGCGAAACCGTGGGAGTCATTAAGTTATGTAGCGAAAGGTTCTGAAATAGCCATTCCAGCACCCTCAGGAGTTATCCAGTTGTAATACACGATGACAATATGAGGTCAACGCACATGCTAAAGCATACGTCGTAATTAGAACTAACAGAACCACGAAACCAAAGAAAAGAAAGTACTTACGGTGAATGCAGTCGGATTTAAATTTAAACACCAATTTGACTTGGAATTATTGAAGCACACATTAATAATTTATGTGCAAAATTTTAACTTCACGAGGCCCGCCAAAACACCCAAGTAGAAAGAAAGTAGAAAATGTCCGCTCGTCTTCTTCGATACTTTTGTGAATTAAACATTTTCACCAATAGAAAATTAGCAATATGCGCGGCAAATTCGACTTTCGTCGTAAAGTGCTACACACGACACACGTTTTTAAGAAAGCTCTTGACATACATTTTACTTTTGCAAATAAACCCGTAACAAACGGATTTCTAGCACGTCACGGAGCAGACTAAACTTTTAAGTGTGTTGCGCACGGCGTGCCACATCAAGCACGGCGCGCCAATATAAGAAAAACTTTACGGCGTGCAATGCACGTGTAATGTATGGGTTACTAGGACTTTCTTTTACTTCTGCAAACTTCTAGTCTTATACCTAACAGATCGCACCATATCAGTCAAAATTAACATTAATCTACACCCAAGCCGGAGTTCCACAAGACTTTGTCTTTGCTCCACTGTTATACGCATACACCAAACTTTTTAACCTTATTATAATATTGTTAAAGTAATTTGAGGTGTTTTAATTATTTATTTATTATTCTAGCATCTGTCACGAAAATTACGTTCACTAACAATTTTCTACTATTCCTAAAATTAATGTAGCTAAGTTATAACAATGCTAAGTAATAGTTCCGAGAAATTTATATGGAATATGACTTTCTAACTGCACAAGAAAGTTAAACCAAGATTTAAAGTTCACTACATCAGCCACCTTAAATAACTTTAGCATCACAACTCAAAAAGTTAAGCGAACCGTTAAACAACATCAAGTCCCTAAAACATCACACAAGTTGTCTTTTATAATTTTCGAATTTAACGACACCTCAGAGAGTACAAATTGAAACATGCTTGTTTCTGCTAAATAAAATTAAACTCTTTTTCGTTAAATTGCTTTACGTTTTTTAATTACTTTTCAGCCCGACGATGCCGTTGAAATTAAACTGAAATTTTTTAAGTAAAAATAGCAGTTATTCTCTGTCTAATATCAAATGTTAACGGTTTTATCTTATAAATTTTAAAGCGTCTTTAGACACTTGCATAAATTGTTTAACACTTCCTTTATACAATTTTTTACTTTTAATTAAATATTTAGTAAATTGAAGTAAGCTGTCCGCCTATTTAACGTTAGCAATTGTTTTGACGTCTTATTATTAACATTCATTTATACCGTATAATTTAATCGAACCAAGATTCTTGATTTAATTAGTAATGCGTGTGTGTACATATGCAAATTATAAGCCTATACTTCACAAGTGCTATTTAAACATAATTACACTGTTTAAATGTCGACGTAAAATTGGATGTTACATTTATGAGCTGTTTTTATAAATATTAGAACACACAATTAATATAAAATAAGCCAAGTACTTTCATTGTTTGGAATTATTTACAATTGCTGTGTATAGTACATAAAGCAATAAGATTTACAAATTTAATTAGAATTAATGTTTAAAAACTTAATGAGTTTAATAATGTATATTCTGTTCAGTAGATATTTCTTACTTTTAAAAGCATTAAGGCCAAACTTATTTTTTATGAATTTGTACAGAATCCAGTATTTTGTATTTTATCCAATCTCACCGTGCCAGCATACCTTAACGATTAACTGCTACAGCATCCTGAGAAAAGGAGCGGCTGAATCCATAAAATACATAATTTGTTGTAATATCAACAAAATGCTTTTTCACACCAAAGCACAACTAATTATTCTTTTGTTCCGAGTATTTACTTCAAATAAATCATCTTGTGATCACAAAATTGAACTGGAGAATCTCGGTGAATAATACATCGACGGTCAATAGGTTAATCTAAAAATATTTATAAAACGCCAAGCCCAACAAAACTTAATTTAACAAAGCTATAACTTATAATTTATGGTATTATTTTAACACGGCCAACCTGACAGTGGTGACGCTCTCGCCGCCTCGTCAGAAATTCTGTAATAGAACAGACCATAATTATCTCACCCTCACTTCTTTCCTCATACCAAATCTTGGCACCTAACACACATAAATGCATTACCATGGTAATTACTACCCTGTTTCGGTTCTAATACCATTCAGGCAAAACTGAAACAAACTCAATCTATTCGAACTTCATGAGATAATAATCAATCTTACAAAGTCCTCGGAATTTGCTAGGCTCAATCACAATCATGACAGAAACAAAATTTCTTAAAAACAACTTTACATGGCTCTGTCTCTATCGTAAAAATTTTAGCCTTTAGCAGTCTCAGCCACTAACTGAAATATAATTCTTGTAAAGACCTTAGGCTTTACTCGGCTCAGCAAATGCATTCTCATGTAATTACTTCCACATTTCTGTTCTACTACCATTCAGGCAAAACCGAAACAAACTTAATCCATTTGAACTTTGTGAGATAAAGATCTTATGCTTTACCCGACTCAACCACTAATGGTAGAGAGACCGATATTCAATTTTTGTAAAGACCGGCTTGTACCCGGCTCAGCCACTAATGGGACAGAGACCAAATTTAATTAATTTATTTATTCAAAGACACTCTACCAAAGCATCTTTTATAAGATTCCAATAACGACTACATTAAAAAAAAACTTTTGTAAAGACTTCGGCTTTTACTCGGCTCAGCCACTAACTGAACAAAGGCCGAAATAAAACATGCAAACTCACTCTAACCACATAGTA